>OMKZ01029201.1:3622-17499 GCA_900302535.1 Neoniphon sammara
CTAGTCGAACTTAAAGTTTTGACAAGCTTACCTACAATTTGTAGGTAATCCTTATGAAATAGAAATTATGAGTCAAATGTCTCAACACCCACCCAGACCTGCACAAACTGTATGTATGTATGGTGTATAAAATCTGTTGTAAATCAGTGAACCTGGTAATTCCTACTTCGCCTTGATGACGCAAAGTGGTCACTAAATGTTGAAAAAAGACTGATGACCAGCCTGATGCAATAAACATAAAATGTGCTTTATATTCCTGTGCAATTTTATTTTTTACAGTAGAAGATGAAAAAGTTGAGTTAAACATTAAAAGTGGATAAGGACTCCCTGTGTGTCTGTTTTAGTGACTTGGTTTATGTGGCTTATTCATAGTATTCAAGAGATTAAAGAAAATTACCACTCAATTTCAGAATTCATGTTACTCCAATGGTTTAGGACCATCAATGCAGCATCTTTTTATGTGGCCCCACCAACACATACAAAGTAGAACCTCCCAATCAGTGATGTCACAGCTGTGTATGGGCTAAGGCAGCTAAATTTATAATTAAAAGACTCATTTGGCTGATACACATCTCTAAATCTTCCACGAGTCACATTCTGAGGCAAAAACTGATATTATACAGGTGCCAGCAGTTGTCTAACTGCTTTAAGAATAATTTCCTGTTAGGTAAGGCTAAGTGAGCCAGAGCTCATGTTAGGAAATTCAGATGGAAAACCCACCTTAAAAACCAGCAGGCGCTCATGTGTTGAATTGCCATTAGTAAAAATGCCCAAGTTTCTTGTACAATTAGAGCTAAAATAAGAAACCCCATGTGCTGAGCAAATCTTCCACTAACATTAAATGAAGTTCATACTTTTTCACCTCAGAAAATTTATCTCAGCTTTTCCATTTAAATGAATTGTCATAGTGCAAACACATGTAAACTATTAAAAAAACTGTAAGGCCTGGGCAAACAGCATCAAATTCCATTTCCTCATTGTCAAATGGAGCCGCTACACAGCTTATGACACTAGATGACATCATGAAATGGTCCTGGCAATTTTGTTACGACAGACTGTACATGTACATAAATACTGCCACCACTGTCTAAGATTGTAGGGACAGCATGCATTTGTTTGAGGATATTTCACTTTAATGGAATAATCTGAAATTTTTGATGTGGTGTTGTATGAGTTACTGACCAATAACTATCTTTGCATGGACATAATCTCAGTCAGTCCTCTCGGCCAGCACCAGCTTGGAAAGACAAGAGCAGCAGTAAACAGGGTCGACCAACAATATATTTTAGCACATACCCACCCCAAAAAACGTCAGTATGTGGAACTTCATGTTCTTGCTGCTCTACTGTGCTCAGAACACTCCTTACATTTGAACTATTTGATGTGTTGAACAATGCCAGTATTACTGTGCTCAGGCACCTCTACATGTAACATGTGAGCAGGTCCCAGTGTGTAACAACACTGGCATTCTTCAGCAAAATAGGTCAAATATTAAGAAGTGGTCTGAATGCATAGTGAAGCAGCAAAAAAAAGGAAAAAAGTCTGACTTTTTCCCCCATGTCTGTTGTGGTTTAAGATGTTTACTGCCAGTTGAGCCTCTCTGCTGCTGCTGACCTTCTAAGTGGATAGATCTCCACTCAGACGACTCGCTGCCCGAGGTTATGTCCATTTAATGGTAATGCTATTGGTAAGAAACCCGTATAGCCTTACATCTAAAATTCCACACTAGCCCTTTAAGGCACTGGAATAACGTGAATACTGAAATTCAGTGGTGTCTCCCTTTAACCACAAAGGGTTCTCTCATAGGTCATGCTTTGGCCTTCCATTCAAATGAGCGCTTGTTCATTTGTTCTGAGAACCTTTACCAGACTTGACCCAAATGTTCAGGAATAGTAAGACCTTTATCTGCAGAGAGCTTGCTGTTCAGGAAGAGAAAAAGAGATGCATTAATATCAACAGCACAGAACAAGACGCAGAGTAGATATTTGTAAATGAAAGAATAATGAAAATATGATTTATTTGTCAAACACTTTCCCATGTTCCTCAAACAATACTTATTCAGGTCAAAATTATATATATGTATATACACATTAACATTGTTACAGACTCATGTACAAAACTGGTGATTTCACCACTTCAACCAGGTCATTTTGGAAGAGTTAAGCAATTACACTCCAAAATGTCAATATATACAAGACATAATTATGAGACCATTAAGCCTCAGGCATTGTTGCTACAAGGAATGAAGCAGTGGTAGACAGCCCTGATTATATGCATGAGCTACACTGCTGAGAGCTAATGATGTCGTGGAGAATTTGGTAAAATGTAGTCACTTACACCATTTGTTACCGATACTACCTTTAAAAAAATACCAGGCCACGTTGGCGGCAGCTTGTCCAGCCTCTTCCACTTCCAACAGCAGAATCCACTTTAGCATAAAGAAAAATAGGCGGCGCTAAATGAAAAGTATTCTTTTGTACAATGGTGCTGATTCACAAAGAGACCAATTCCGACCAAAATTCAGTATCTTCTGATTATCTTTTCCCTGGATCACTGCAATTCCAGTTTGAAATCCAATTTAAACTAAACAACTAAATCACTCTTTGTGAACCTTCACCTTCATCTTAACAGTTTTTTTCCTACTATGTTTGAGGTACTTTTGTCCTTATTTACAGTTTAATTTTAAGAGCAAAGCATTTAAACTGAACATAAAATCCAAGAGAAATCATAAAACGTTCTGAAAACTAACTGGGAACAACAAGTACTAATGTCACTGCAGAACGCCTCAAGCCTGCAAGAAAAACAAAACGAGCATCTTTTCTTGTCTGATGCTTACCATGGAGTCAAGCAGGCAAAGGTGTTCTGAAAGCCACTCATCCCGCATGGTAGACCAACCATTACCTAGAAGAAAACTGTCAACAAGGTTTAGCAGTAATGTGTAACTCAAGCGGCTTTATCACACTTTACAACATGCACATTCAGAAGTTCTTAGGTAAACATAGCTAATTCAACAGTGTTCATCAATCCCCATGAAGTTCATTACACTGAGCCTTATCAAGTTCAGTCTCAATATCTGAAAACAGAGATAAGTACTTGACCCTACATTTTGAGTGATGTGCTTGCACTCTCTGCACACTTTGTGCAGAACTCCACTGAGACGTGGTTCTTGTCCACATGCAGACATATGCCACCAGATGTCTCTTTCTCCTCCACTTTCACACGCTTCCTGGGCAGCGCATAGTCGTGATCATTTGAGTTGGGCCCCTGGAAAAGTGAGGAAGATAATTTCATCCCATTCACACCGCTCAGCCTGGACAAGAGCTGGGCTAACATGCTCTCGTTGGCCAACACAGCCCTCAGATACCTGGTTTCATCTTCCAACTCCTCCACTCTCTTGGTCAACTGAGAATTTTCCTGTTTGAGCACATGGTTTTCCGTTGACAGAAACCCCACTTTCTTCTCCAAACTGCTGACATATTCTTTCTTCTTGAGACGATTCAACCTAGCAGCGATGGCGTTTTTGTTGATCATGTGTCCAGACTGGTTTTGTTTACGCTTGATCTTCAGGTCAGAAGATACTCTCTCTGGAGATGTGGTTGATGATGCTTCATTTGTAGAGTCATGGTCTTTGACGTTGTACACACCCAGTTCAGTCAGCCCAACATCGAAGAGTGGGCTGACTGTATCTCTTTCAAATGTCCATTCTAAGTTTTCAATTCCAAATAAATCATCTAGCTCCAATCCAGCTGTGTCGATATCCTCTGTTGGCAAACACTCTGATGGACTTGGGAGATCTTCTACTGTTTCCACAACATCTGTGACTTCAACCTCTACAGACTGCACCTCAGCACTGTTGATTGCACGGCCTCTTCTTCTGGTGATCATTGTGGCTTGTAGACAGGAACACAAGCACGCTCTCCAGAAGATATCCTGGAATTCCTTAAATGTGAAGACAGACAAGTAGTATTAGTAGTGCTTAGCCCTTAGACATTAATGCATTTTCCATATTTAACTGATATGATTCAATCACTACAAGTGAACCCTCATCAATTCACAAGGTGTATTCAAGCATGAAATCAAGACTCAAAAAGTGCACTAAGTAAAACATTATCTAATAAAACATGCGTTTAACAATATCAAATGTTTAATTCCTGAAACGGGTTCCAGTCATCCTAAATAAATATGTTCTGAATAACTGACAGCCACCATTTTCTTCCAGACAATAGGTAGAAATTAAAAGGCGCGTTGAATGCCTCACCAACGTAAACGCAACGTTGGTTATAACGTTAGTAGGCCAACAGCCTGGGAACTTTAGCACTTGACATTACCTAACGTTAACGTAGCTGTGCAATTCACCTCCTCTCCCCTTAAACTCGCAATAATAACTATATAAAATTGCTATTTGTTACCGACTTTTGTAAATTTAGTTATGGAATTCAAAATGTTAAAGAGAGGAAACTACTTGACATCTAATCTAACGTTAGTGGTTAGTGTTATAGAAGTGGCGGTCAACATTAGCTCGCTAGCTAACTAGGCCCCAAAAAGTTACAAAACATCCAGATTTACGATACCGGGCTAAAACGGCTAGTTAGCCAGTAGATTAGTGTTATAAGAAATACGTCTTAATTTGGGTAGGCATTCAGACAGAGGATCAAATACATAAAGAGGTTAACAGAACTAGCGTTATCGAGCAATAATGCCACGCGGAACTGTATTAGCTACGTTAGCCAGCAAAATCTCGAGTGACGCAGCATTCTTCAAACGGTAACCTCACGCCTTAAATTAATACTTACCGTCCTGTCTGTGCAGTAAAAGTTATGACAAATAGTAGTACTGTGTCTTTTGATGCAGGTTTGTTGATTACTAAGCGTCCCCCACAGCTACAACATTAAAAAGGTAGCTACAATAATGGCGCGACCAGACTGCTTTGGTCAAGACCCAACGTCAGGCCAGCAGGAATTAATGGGGGAAACACTTCCGGTTACAAAATTCAAATTAAAAGTCTTGTAAATAAAGAATAGGCAGCATTTCATAATGTATCTCTTGTAATTCACTAAACTTTTTTTCTTTTGTTGTTGTTTCCAAATGGCATTTTCACATCATATGTTCTGTTTTACAGTTGATTTAAGGTCTGAGGTTGTACCAAATTGCAATCTTTTATCTGCACCTTCTGTTGTACAGCAGCAATTGTTCTTTACAGTGATAGTGATGACTCTGCCAATATTATCATTGGGCTGAGTTCCATCTTACTTTCGATCCTTAAAACATTACGTTCCTAGAATGTGCCGTCCCGTCCAAATTTTCAAGAGTAATTACAATTTCGTCATAGTATTTTCTATCCAAAAAAAAAAAAAAAAAAAAAAAAAATCATGCAGCTCATATCTGCCTGACACTACTTCACCATACTGCTGCTGCATAGGCCTACTGTGAATCTGATACATATGGATTTAGATCAGCATTTTAAAAATAAGGTAAGTTTTTCACAAATAAGAGGTGGGAATTTGTTTATCCTCTGCTACATATCATATCACCGCTATCCATAAAAATACTGTCATTTATCATAATTTCTGTCCTCAGACTCTCATTTCTTCATTGTAAAATTATAATAATTACATATTTTTCTTTACAAGTGTCTAGCTGTGTTTTATATGCTAGTCCCCTCTCCACCCCTGGAGGAAATAGTCTGGTCTGGTCTAGACACAATCATTTGTAGACACCAATATCATCAGGAACAATTTGCCTATTCATACTTAAATTGGCTGTTTTCCATATTAAACATCCTTTCCAAACCATTACTCTTACGTAGCAGTGCATATTTCTCCCAAACACAGCATGAGGAGGACACTCATATGGTCACACATAAGAGACATAAGCACAGACCCTAACACTGAGTCAAACACAACACCTTCACCTCACTTTCCTTGAAAAGGGTTTTATTGAACATTTACATGTGTAGAAGAAATATCAATCTAACTATTCACCATACTGGCCTTGCAATATCATGTCCTCTGGCAGGACTTCCAAATGAAGAGTGCTTTAATCCCAAACCCACTGCCAAGAGATTGACAAATGAATTAACAATGAAAACAGAACAGGTTAAGTGTTACTTGAAGGTGTAAAATAATAATAATAAAACTGCACCCTAAATATACCATTAGTGAATGAACCATTTCTCAATTCTAACTCACCAACTTGTATTTACTGTGTGGAGTGCATGGTGTTATTATTTTTTTTTTTTTCATAGACTGTTAAATATTGCTGCATTACATCCCTACTTTGGACATAGTAACATACTGGAAAAATGACAGACAGCACTTGCCACTGAATCATTTGCATTTGCTTTACATGTAATATTACAGTTTCTTCAGCAATTATGTAAATTCTACCATTGTACCCCCCAGGTTTATTTTTACTCTTTTTCTAGCAAGTGTCAACACATCAAAAGCAAGAACTCAACAATGCGCCAGCAGTTGAAGCATACATTTTCAGTTATTACGATATGTCTTAAAAAAGTTGCAGTTCAGATTTCAATTTGTTGACA
The DNA here is from genome assembly GCA_900302535.1 of Neoniphon sammara. Classification (NCBI taxonomy): domain Eukaryota; kingdom Metazoa; phylum Chordata; class Actinopteri; order Holocentriformes; family Holocentridae; genus Neoniphon; species Neoniphon sammara. The sequence goes on from OMKZ01029201.1 coordinate 10,164, forward strand.
TCACTGTGGGTCCAAAGAAGTCCATCGCTTGTTCTCTGTGGTGCTGAGACTCCTGGGATGACATGTGCTGCGGTGTTCTCCAGCTCCACTGGCTGGTCAAACACAGTCATTGTTGAGTAGTTGTCCACCATGAGGTAGGAAGGGTCTTCTGATTGTCCCGGGACTTTCCCAAGAGGACAGTTCTTCCACTGAACTCGATCTGTGCAAACCTGCCAGGGAGAACCCCTGAGCAACTTTGCTTTTTCAGCCTGAGCATCAGCCCCATGATGCTCCTGAAAAGAGTCGCTCCTCTCCGAGTCGGTCCTAGAACGTCGACTGTGGACCTGACGTTTGGAGTGCTGCAGCTTCTCATGCAGGCTCTCCAGTGTGTATACAGGCTGTTCTTCTGGCATGGGATCATCTTCTGAGTGTCCAGTCTGGGTGTAGATGGAGCAGAGCTGGAGGAGCCCCTGTCGGGTTTCCAAAGGCAGAGGATGTTCCATGTCGTTCAGGATCAGCTGAAGCAGGTGAGGTGTGCTGACACACGGAGCATCCAGACAGGCAGTGAGAAGCTGCTGCCATCTCAGCTGGATGCGGTTCATGAAAATCCTGTCCTTCATTCTGGCTTTCTTTTGACCCTTTGTTTCAAAATGGTATTCAAATCTGTTGCTGTTGCAGAGGATGACCTCCGAGATCCAAGCAGAGATGTAGAAGGACCTGTGACTATTGGGCTCTTTGGAAAGCTGCTGAAGTTCACCGAAGAGCTTCTCCAGAAGGAGATGAATAAAGGTCGGTGAGTTGAGTGTCTTCAGGAGGGGCAGCCAAAAACGCAGAAACGTTTGAGGAAGCTGGGGGGCAGTGGACTTGGCATCATCAGAAGTGTCACAGCCCAGTGATTCCAGCTGTTCAACAGTGGGAACTAAAAACCCATCTTCCATCAACACTTCAATCAGCATCCCGTTAGACTCTAGGGCAAACTGCTTGATCTCTGCTAGAATCCAGCTCATGTCTGCAAAGGGGGCTGGCCACAGGCTCTTCTGTTTGTCATCAGAGAGTCCGTCAAAAACCTGGTACTGTTCCTTTTCATAGGATATCAAAAGTTCCCGTGCATTCTTGTACTCTTCAATTTCTTTTTGCCTTGCGATGAGCGCATCCTCTTGCTGTCTCAAGTCATTCTCCTCATCCTCTCCATCTGACTGTGATTCCCAGTCCTCGTTTAGCCCCCCTCCCAGCTGTCGGGACCAGTACTCCTGCTGGAGCCAGTCCAAAACAACTTTACATCCCTTTCGACACCAATTCAAGGTAGGGAGTTTGCGGTGCGTGAAATCGTGCCTGAGGTCTACAATCCACTCAGGGATGTTCAGGTTCCCGGCCAGCCGTCTTAGTGGGCGAGCAATCTTTCCCTGTTGACGCTCTGTGATCAGATTGACAAACCTGACCAGCGCCGTGCCGTACAGCAGGATGAGGTCGCCCCCATCCAGCTGTCCCGATCTGTCTAGCACCTGACACCGCACCAGGTCCGCTGTGGTCTCCACCGCCACGGGAGTGCTGTTGGCGTACCTGCCTTTCCACGCTGATATTCTCTGCAACGCATACTTCTGCAAGCCGCAGTCCTTAGAGTACAAATACTCCAGCACTTGATCCCACTCAGCTTTGTTGACCCATGCTACCACATGGCGCTTTTTCTCGGAGCTCTTTTTCTTCATTTTCTACCTGGCGTAGCAGTATGCTAGACTTTACCGATAACGTTTCTCCTTGTAGAACTAACCCGCCTACGTCGAAAAAAATTGTCCTCTAACAGTCAGTATCTTCAAATATGTCTAAAATAATATGTGAAGCGGCGTGAAAATGCTTTAAATCTGATTTTGATGCTGCTAACGACTGTCCCGCAAACCGGAAATGACACTTTAAGTCAACGCCCTGGCCTCTCAAACGTCATTTTCCCGAGACAGTTTAACGTTTGGGAAAATGGCGGGTGCTTTGAAAGAGAAACAGCTTGCACAACATATTTATGCAACTTTGCAGGTAAGTTAAGTCACAATACCATAACAATTAAGTTAAAAATAATATGTAGCACACATTAACGTCCCAGAGTCCCCAGCAGCTTAGAGCAGATAATTTACGATAGCTGGCATAGGTGAAGTTAGAGGAAAGGTTGTTAGCTTTAGCCTCGGCTCGCCAGCTCTAAATAGAGGATGCTGCTCTTCATGCGTTATGTTTAGAATCCTGGGTGTGTGTGGCGACGTATAATTTAATATCACATGTGTCCTTATTGAGGCTCTGTCCTGCCCCATGGTGGACGGGCTGTACCTGCAGGAGGCAGACAGCATGCTGGAGCTGCTGTGTACTCCCTCTCAGCACCGCACCGACATATTAGCTTGGATCTGCGGCAGGTACCTAAAGCATTGTTCTTGTTTCTTATTCTCATCAAAACTGAAGTCATCTGTCGCGACGTTTATCTCCCACTTCCTCCCTTTCTTTATTAATCACTTTACAGCATCAATCCAAACTTTACCACTTCGAAGGCGTCCTCCGTGAGATGCAGAGACCCAGATGTTTTGAATAAAGGTAACACGGACTCCCTTTTCATTCACATGCTTCGTTGTTGAAAGTTGGTATGTGTAAAGCACTTGGCTCTCATTTTTTTCGTTTCCTTATACTGCGATAAACTGTACGATAATCTGTATTGTGGTTTGTTGTTTTCACATGTTCAAACAGAGATGGCTAAGCTCGGGCAGGAATTGATGCTGTGCAAAGCAGATGACTTGGACCTGATCGGGGTGTGTAAAGTTTGTGTAAATCTGGTTTAGATGCAGCTACAGAAGAATGGATCAGACGCCTTTGTTTTTGATACTGTTTCTGCTCTGACTCCCAAACCCAGGGCCGGGTAAGCCCCTGGCGACAGCTTCAGTTCCTGGAGCACCTCTTAACTCTGCTCCCAGGGAGGGAGTCTGCTGAACATGAAACAAATGAAGACGCCTTACTGGATGAGCTTTTTGCTGAAGAGAATCTGTCTCACCTCAGACACATGCTCAACCCAACATGTGACCCCTGGCCCGCACACATCAAGTATAGATACTTTAATTATTCTTTGTCACCCAGTTATGCACATATCCCCTCCTCTTCCCCTCTGTTTCATCCTCTTTTCTGTCCTTAAAGTTCATCAGTACTGTTGTCTTTATGTCATTATACTCTTAACCTGATCAGTTGCCTTTTCCACCTCTTTTCTCCTTTTCCTCCCCATATAGGGCTTTACGCAAGGGCCACAAGTCGTCTTTTCACAGGCAGAGCAGGGAAGAGGCTGCTGATGTTTCAGCCCTCCTTCAGTCAACTCAGTCAGCATTGGAGCACCTTCAGTCAGAGGTACGGTGCGCTGTGTGTGGCTGGTTGTCCCAGCAACGTGGTAGAGTGTAAGAGCAGAAAACAGCCTCGTAAACTGAATAGAGTTTGTAATTTCCTTCCAGTCTTAATAGTTTGTCTTCTGTCATATAAATCGTGCACTTGGAATTATTTGGCGTGTCACAGCCTTAAAGGTGTTTTACTAATGTGATTTAGAGCATGATTTTTTTTCCTCTTGCGCACTTAATTGCATGTTATCTGGCCTAGATTCCAGGGATTAGGTTAATACTAATAAATGCTGTCCTCTTGCTTTTTCCCCAGTGTGAATTCTTGCACAGCGAAGCTCAGACTCCCAGTGTCTTCTCTCCCTGTGCATTGCGTGTGGCGGTGTGTGACCTCCGACAGCTGATGGCGACCTTCGTCCACGTCTATGAAACAGACTTCAAAGCCTACTGCAACAGAGATCCTCCCAGCCTCAGAACAGAAACACACGTCTTCCAAAGAGTCCACCAGCTGCTGCTGGCCTGCAACACGGTAGGTGCACACAACGTACATACAGACGCTTAATATACACACATGAGCCAAAATCTGATCCCTCATGAGCCTGTCATGTAGAAGCAGGTTATACTGATGTTTTTTCTCTTGCTCTCCTTTTGCTTCTCAGGAGTTGGAAATGCTAAATGAACTATCAGAAGCATCTGAGACCATCACTGACCAAGTGAGCAGAATACAAACACAGCCTCGCTACTGGAGCCATGGAGAGAAGCACACATTACGTAAGTCAACATGCTCTCTCATTCTCGCATAAACACACACACATACACATTGTATGTAGCTGAGTAGTTGTTTGTTTTTTCTAATTTCTTCCAGCGGACCAATTGGAGGAGCTCACCAGGCGATACAGAGACTTCCTTTACCTGCATCATACCTAGCAGAGTATTATGCATTTATTGACTTGAACTCTGGCATTCACCTAACTGTGCACAGCAGATGCCTAGTGAATATCTCTAACCATGATCAATGTTAATTTGAATTAATGAGCATGGCACTTAACCTCTAAACTACATCAGTAAGCACAGTGTGGTTATGATGGGGAGGTCTGATTTGTGGATTTGTCAAAGCTTCTGAGTGTCAAGCAGAGAGGAGAGCCAGTGTGTTTTGGATATCTTCAAGTTAACTCGACAGCAGTTATAGTTGTCGCTTTGTAACAAACTTCACCCATCACTCATGATCTTGTGTGTTCTCTCAGAGAGGAGATTAACTCTGGTGGATGGAGTTATGTGCACCCTGCTTATTTTAACTTTGGTAGGACTGAGGAGCCTGTCAGAAGTTGAGTTGGTCACCTGTGTAATTATTCACATTTGCATAAATTTTGACACCTTCTATATATAGTGTAAATTTTAATAACTGCCATGTCAGTGATTAATGAAAATAGAAATAGATTGTAATTGTAAGAATGTAAATAGATTTAGGGTGAGCAGGTGTTTGGCTTTTGCAATAATGACTGTGAAATCTAACACCACTCCTGCTTGTCTAATTCCAAGTTGTTTTTTCTTTGCACTATCCAATATAAGTGTTTTATAGACTTTAAATATGTTTGAATTAATAAGACTAATTTAAGTTGTAGTCATTCTACTGCTTTTTCTTTGCATTTTCAGATAATGCCAAACCAGCCTTGTTATTCATGCTGATGGAATTGTCAGTTCACATGTTCAAGTTCTTTTTTGTATCCAAGCATGCTGAAATGATCGTACTAAACTACACTGCTTTGCAAATAAACTGTTTTTGCAACAATTACAAGTAAACTAGTGGTTTACAAGGTACCAGTCTCAAGTACTTTTTGATGTAGCTAGTTGTGGTCACTTCTTTTCATAGTATGCCCTTGATGTCATATGCATTTCTTAACAATGTGGTGCTTTACCTTATACACAGCTCACTGGCTGTCCTTAGAGCATAATCAGCTGTCAATTTATGACAATCGCCTCTCATTGCCCACCAAGATGGCTGTGTAGTGATGGAACATAAGACTGAGGCTTCGACAACTTAAAAACCTTAATTTTATGTATACAGTGCAAAACCTTTGTAGGCTATTTTTACTTGACTTCTGTAACAATAATCCATTAAATAAGTGTTGGAAATTGTTGAATAAGATGAGGTAAAGGTGAAGGAATTCAACACAGATTGATATCCCCTCCTGCAGCAGCATTCTCAGAAAATTCAACCCGTTGCAGAGATCCAGAAGAGCCTTGCAGATGCAGAGAAAAATTAGAATGACAGCATGAAGGTGGAAAAATTTCACAATGGAGTGCAAATGTGCCATTTTTGAGCGAATAAATGAAACCAATATAAGGTATGTTGCACATCTGTCATAGTTGATTTATTTACCCACACAGGAGCAACATGGAAGTTTTGAATTTATATTTAATGACATTCAATAAGTATGTACACTGTTTTACAGATTATGATCCAACAATTTCAATCCATGGCTGGTGTCAAAAGCATGTGCCAGTCACAATAACTGTACTGTAGTCCACATATCCAATCTGTTGGTATCCCAGTGTGAATAGATGAGCCATCAGGTGTTCTTGTACAACTGCTGAACTTTCTGATACCAAAAAGTCCTTCCATTCTCCAAGTCCTGTCATCGTGGACTTGCACCATCAGAGGATCTCAGCTAGAAGCCTTTCTTGGCCAGCCACTCCTTCAGCTCTTGATCATAATGACCTTTGACTTTCAGGGTCATGGTCACCTCATTCACCTGTGTGGGCAGGTCTTTACCCGTCACCTCTTTCAGGTACGACTTCACATCTCTCTCCAAAGACCAAATGTCCCCTTCCACTTTCCGTATGAGCGTTAATCTGCGCGTGCCGTTCGTTACGTCGGTGTAGACGGGGATGTTGTGCATGCGGGACCGGCGGATCATGTACGGTAAAGGCGGCGGTACATCTGCCGGAGGGAGCCAGCCGGACGGGGCAGGACCGTCGTGTTTAGGTGGAGGTGGGACCCGTGTGGGCGGGATGAGCCGCTCCACAAACTTGTATTCCTCTGTCGACTCCACTATCACAGTCTCTTTTTCCTCTGGAGCTGCGCTACACACCGACCGTAACCCGAAAGCAGCAGCGGGGCCTCCCGGTGTCCTGTGGTGTCGGCTCAGCAACCCCCTGACCACCCCGCGTATCATTGTGGCGTGAAGGGTGAAGCACGCCGCCATGTTGTCTACCCAGAGAAGGAGCCGGAAGTGATCTCTTTAAGACTTCTTCGAGTACTTTCTGGGTGAACACATTTGGGTTTGCTGCCCTCTTTTGGTCAATATTATACTGTAATATGACGCTGGTTACCCAGTGTGTGTGTACTTTTTTAAAATCTGCAATTGCGCTGTAATGCACACTCTATATATGTTTTTACTCTTAAAGAACAAGATTTCGAAAAGTGGGGGTAAATGTCCTTTGGCCCCAGTGCTTGTTATGTCTGTGTCTGTGACACCTAAATCTCGAGCTGGTGCCACTGATTTACACTGAAATTATGACCCATCTGCAAATAAAAATATGAAAACAGGTCATATGGTCATATATATATATATATATATACAGGGGTTAAAATGCGCCGGAGCCCTCCGGAGCTGAGCTCCGCCACCTCAGAGCTGAGCTCCGCCACCCCGGAGACGAGCTCCGCCTCCTTAGTCAAATAAATAAAGAATTCAATTCAAACTGGCAGTAGCACCGCGGACTACAGATCATTTTCGCACGCACAGTCTGCAAGGCTCTCTCATAAGCACCGAGATGCTCAGCAAATCAGAGCGCAACATCACCCTCTCCTGGCCCCGCCTTCTTTAACACGCAGCATCTACCGTGTCAGTCTCACCACAGTGTTATTGTTTGAATGAGAGCATGTCCGCGGGAGCTTGAAACGGCTTTTAAGCCAAAGTAAGTGGATTAAGTTAAATTTACATTGATGGAAAAGTTCTGTAATATTCAATAATTCAAACAGGCCATTAAGAAGAATTTAAATTTATATATAT
>OMKZ01029204.1:0-10823 GCA_900302535.1 Neoniphon sammara
CACTTTTGAAAGATTCCTCTCCATGTTAAGCCTCCAACAACCCGTTTCAGCAGGAAATACATCAAATAAAGGAAGCGACAGGCTCTCAAAAGGCCATTTCATTGCGACTTTAAGCCCTTCAGTGAGCCAACAGCCTCTGAAAGAAAGAGCTTGATAATATGGGACATGCTTTGGGTATCATGCAGCTGCCACAGTGTGTCTTGTCCATGTCACTTAGCCAGGTGGGATCAACTCCCTCTAAATATTTAACACATAACCTGGTGCAAACGTGTGCAAAAGAGAATGCAAAAAGTGTCAACAAGCCCCCAAACAATATGACTCACAGACTAGAGGCATAAGAAGAAAGCTAAAACACACTCAAAGAGACCAGTCAAGTCCTGCATGTATTCCTAGTGCTAATGTCCCTTTGTCACTTCCACGTGTCGCACTGCTCTGCATCCTCTTATCCTGCGTCTTCATCGGAAGGCACAACTTTGCATATCAACGAGAGGCCAAAAAAAATTGCACAGTCATGCTCCAGAATAGGAGGAGCTGGGTGAAGCACAAAAGAGACGTAGAGGAGAAGATAGGAGACTTATGCCATAGGAGGTTAAGAGCAGTGACATGAGTGGAAGGGGAAGAGGGGAGGGTGGAATTTTAAATGTAACTGGTGACCTGAAAAAGTGTTACAGCTGTGTGATGGAGCACTAAGACTGTATGAAACATCAGTGATGAGAAGTCTCACCGATGGCTGAACTGTTGGAGAAAGCATCGCCGATCACGTCTAGTGTTTGCTCCTTAAATTATTCAGATTACAAGTGACTGATAGTACAACATGGACTTGCCACTATTTACATGCATGTGTCAAAGAGCTCAGTATGTTATGTGGTCCGTGTACACTATTTAGAGTTTAATCACACCACTATGCAACCAACTGACACTGCTGACAATGCAAAAGCTATTAATCCATTACAAATAGGATTATTAAAGGGAAATTATCCTTTATCCTTTAAGGATAAAGAAAAGTGTTTTTTCCTGTAGTCCTCCTTAGGATAAAAAATCAACTACCCCTAGATCAGTGTATTATAGAAAAACTGTAAACATGTCAAGTCAGTATGCCCTCAGAATAAGGTTGCTTGGACAGAGCATTCGGAGTACATTAAAGCCAAAGAGCAACCACTGGTTAATTGCTAACTAATCTTCCAAAATACTGGATTTTTTTTCTTTTCCCTGTAAGCTAGTATTTCCGAACTGCATGCTGTGAAATCAGAATTTAAGTCACATCTGCAGGAAAAATAAATTCAGCAGGGGTTTCTACAATTTTAAAGGAGATTATAGCTGAGAGACTCTGTCAGTCTGGTGCTGTTTTGGGCTGCCCTGTCATCCAAATCCATGCTTTTTCTATCTTTTACAATACAGAGATGTACAGCATTAACTTAAAGGTCCTACAGGAGTCAACATGAAGTGACATGTTTTCCCAGTACTGGCAAGCAGGAGTGAAACTGAAGCAAATATTTAGAAATGATTGTACATTTGCTATTTGTTGTGTTCATGATTTTTGTCTCAGCCAGTGTGGCTGCATTTCAATTTGCGGTGTCCAGACAACACTACAAAAGAACAAACTCCTGCTTTTCTGTGTATGAATGTGAGGACTGATTGAAATGTGGCACCTTTGCATTTCAGTTTACCTCTGATGGCACATTTGAAAAACAGATGCTGTTTGACACCCATTCCAGGTAACGCACCACTCCAAATTGACACTCTTGACTGTTTGCGGCTATGAGATGCATCTCAGGTAAGTAACATTGATTTATCGACTGCCTCGGCCTCCTCCCGCATACAAATTATCTCAGCTGGATTGGATTTTGAAGGGCACTGATGAGTAGATAGATGGGTGGGAGAAATACGTCAACCTGACCCACTGCCACCCAGTAGCATGAGTCACCAGGATGACTGTACTTGTCTCATCCACTCAGCTCTGCTAGTACAGTATGTCTTGAACCTCTGTAGGGGAGCTGCGGTAAACATCCTGATACCCCGTTGACTAGAGGGGTGGGGAGCGTAAGAAATAAACAGGGGGAATGGTGACCTCTGATTCCAGTTTAGGAGTTTTCACAACTCTTTTTTTTTCACAATATCCCTCATGTTCCAACAACTCTCCAAAAGGAAAAGGTTGTTTTATAATCTTTTTTATCACCTTCATCTTATCTAAAACTTACAGGGAATTCAGACATATGTGTATTATAGTATTGTCTCTGCCAAGAAGTTGAAACCTTCAGCAGGTGGTTATGTGATGGCCATCAAAAAGCAGTGCAAAACTTGGGGGGAAGGTTGGCCATGGTCCACCAAAGAAGTGATTAACATTTCAGGCCAGTTTGCCTTAAGTGGGAATGGCAATGGACGAGCCATAGCACAAACAGGGCCATAGCTTCCAAACGCACTCACATGACATCATAAAAACCTGGTGCGGAGGTTGGTCATGGGTCAACAAAGTGACAAACTTTCCACCCTGATTGGCTGAAAAAGGTGTGTCCTATGACAACAGCATTGCCTGAAGGGGGCGGGACATAGCTCAAACAGTGACATTACTCCCAGTTGCTGTTGGTCTGAGCTCTACTGAGTCTTTGTTAATCTTGTTTATGCTTGATGTCATGGAGTGTGTTTGTATATGTCGATATTATCATATCAGTATTTGCATGCTTTTGTATGTATAAATGTTTAATAAAACTAATACAAAAGCAGTGATTGTTTATGGACAGGTGTAGTCATTTTCTATAGTCAATGTACCTGCCCTACACTTGGTGTGTAGTCCCGCTCCAACGAAGGTCTTTGACCAGAAGCTTAGAAGTTCTGTCTATAACTGTGAAATATGCAACAGAGATACTGTGCAGAGGCCATTTTCCATTGTGACTTGGCTCATTGCACAAAATGATCATAATCCACCCCTCCCCTCCCCCCAACACACACACACACACACACACACACACACACACACACACAATTACACGCATAAACATACTGACATTTTCAGCTACTCAACATGGAGGGCAGAGCTATGGGTGAACAACCAGCATGGCAAGACATTTCAGCTGTGAAGCCTAAAAAGGCTTGTTCTCAGGCCAAAACAAAGCAAAAACAAGTGACAAAGCACTATTATTATTTCTCCAGTAATTAGCATGATGATATATTACCTGCTCAATGGACATTTCTGCAGGATCTCTGCTGTAATTTGCTATAACTTGGGTTGGAGACACAGTAGATGACCTTTTAAACAGTTTGAAAACACACTGCATCACCCACATAATGACAGATTTCACAGATTTTTCTGTCTCTCGGTCATAAATCTGCTCCCACTCAATGAAACAAGGACAAGGGTATCACACACTTGACAATATTACTGAGATTATCTCCTGAGGCATCACTGACATCAGGATCTCTAAATCTTTTGGGAAAATAGAGTTTGGGAAAAGCTGTAGCTGGAGAGACTGACAATGAGTGGGCTTTGTCAGAATAAAGGGAATGGTAGTTAGATTGTAACCAACATTTAATGTAGCACAGGTAATCCAAACGTATTATCTTCACATTATAACCATTAATTATTGTAAATATATTAATGCTTTCATGTAACATTTGTGCCTCACATCAGTTTGATCTCATTACCCCTCAGCTTTAGGACTTTAAAGGTGCACTATGCAAAATTGCCAAGGGTCAGTTAAATTGGTTGATAATAAATTTATACCTTTGAGCTTGCTGGCTAATGTTAGCTTACAGGCTGACTTGCTAATTTTGGAGCAGCTGACATTAGGATACAAATATTGTCATAAGCCTGAGCTAACTAACAGTAGCTACCAGCTACAATAATGTTCAAAGTTCAAAGCATTATCATTAGCTTTGTTTTTCTCTCCAACTTGCCCTTTTAACCCATTATTTTTTAACTTAATGTGTTTGCATGAAGTCAGATGCTGTAAGATTAGATTATAATTCAGTTTATTTCAGAGTAGTGCAGTGATGTTGCGTGAATATTAGCAACTGTTAGTCAGCTTGGAATTTTCACAGTATTTCTTCGGACTTTAACGTTAGCTGCAAGCTAACGTTAAAGTTGAAAGTTAGCTCCATTAGCTAATGTTAGCTTCTTAGCTCAAACATACCAATAACATGCTCAGTAATGTCATATTAAACAAAGACTTATGTGATTGGGTAATATGTATTGAATTCAGGACAAGGAGCTACTTGGCAAAGTCTCAATGTGTAATGGTTCTCACTTTAAACAAGCCTCGGAAATTTTGCATAGTGCACCTTTAAAGTGAATCCGTAATAAATCTGTGGACTCCTCACACTATGAGATAATCTGTTTAGGCCATTTGTCGCAAACAAGCCTCAGATGGACAATATGGTGTTAATCTCCCAATGGTGTTAATCCTGTTACAGGTCCCCAGGGTTACTCGTCTCTGTTGTAAACTTACTTACGTGCAAATGTGTCAACTTGCACAATGCTCCCAAGTTCAAAGGATAAAATGAGGGACTTAAAGGAAAAAAAATAAAATGAAATGAATCCTGAAAAACAGCTTTATGGTACTTCCACACATGCCTGCATCCAGCCCTCATTGCTGACGAGCACCCAGCATGAAACTTAACATGACTCAATGAGTGATATTTCAACGTGTGGGCTCTAACTGTGAATAACCATGACTAACGTTAATGACCTTTCTGGTCCTGCCAACGCCATGTGCCGTACTAGCTGAAGCAGGCATTGTTCCCTGAGCCTCTGACATCATCTGTTAACCAGCCGCCCACTAACACCTGATGCAGAGCGAGCACCCTGTCCCTGTTGTCCTTCAAGCATTGTCGATGCTGTCATCAAGTTGCTGATAATGCACTTCAACGACCGCACGCACGCCTGATTTCCCCGTTCGCTGTGTGTGAATGTGTTTGATACGACTCGGTCTCTGCATGAGTCATCCACCTCTCCATCTCTCCCCATCTGCTCCTACGTGTTTTGTTTTCACCTCTCTTTGATAGTACGGGAGGGAAGGGAACTGGGTCATTTCAGGCCAACTCACTGAAACTCCAGATTCAGGTTCCCTGCTGGAGGAAAGGGAATCACCGAGCATCAAGAACCGAGGCTCATTTGGCTTTACAAGGGACCAATTTCACCACAGAAAAATGTCGATGAGAAAGCCTCATTTTGATTGAATAATTAATAATTCAAAAGGAAATCATTCATTGATCCCTGTTATGTAACATAGAATTTTAAAGCTCTGGATGCAAACATCAATAATCCATGGGGAAAAAAACACAAAAACAATACCCTATAATGGCCCTTGTTTTCCATATTACAGCCCATTCAGATCCATTTTTCAGTGAGCCTTTTCCTTCTTATGGCACATAATGGTAGAAGTTTGCCTGCAGGCTAGTAATGTGCAGAGAGAAAAACGCCTAAAGAAAAATATTTTTGCGACCTTGTGTTGCTATGGTTTCCTGGCGCATTCATCACAGTAATGTTAAGGGACTCCCCAACTTCTCTTTCTCTGCTTCCCTCTATTTTCCATTACCATGTGCTCACTGTGATAGTGGACCATTCACCAAGCCATGGAGGTAAGAGGACTTTGTCTCATCTCTGAAGACAAAGGCTGCACCAACATGCAAGCCTATGGTCAACTTGCTGTGACAACAAGGGAACTCAGATTTTTATCAAGAGTTTAATGCAACTATGAGACAAACTGTGACAACTTTCTAAGCTAACCCCTCTCTGCGTGTACTATTACTGTCACTATAAATATGGTGGCTTCTTTACTAGTCCTTATTGATATCTAGCATATGTATTCTCACAGGAAAACTACATTGTATATTTGTGAAATCTTGATGGCAAAACAGTTCATCATCGGATTGATGGGATGGTTTGAAATGTCCCACTTCTGTGTTTGCAAAGTTAGACGTAAAAAATCCAGTTGTATTCAAGGGATTTGGAACTCAGAACCACAAACGTCTAGCTTTACAACAGCTGTGTGTTTTTCACTGGTTTACAAAAACTACCATAGAGAAAGGCAAAAAATTGGGTATTATATATCAAACATGACTTTACATTTCAGCTGTGTAATGAGGTATTTTCATATCAAATTTATTGTCATTCACAGAGAACTTCAAGCTGTGGGTAACATTACAACTGGGCCAATACGTGTTACATCTAGAATCCTGATTTACCTGATTTGATTGTACGAGTTGGCTGAGCGTTCATGTGCACTTCTGACTGGGAAACTGGAATATACGATACACCTGAGACTACATAAACAGGGCATAAGTTTGACTGCCCTTAGCTCTTAGTCAGTTTCTTTGAAAAATCTATACATTTGCCTATGTACCTAATGTCTTTCAGGAGCACTGATGATAGTCCCACTGACTGCTGGTTTTGAACCTCACTTTTGAGCACTCCTGCATGTGGAGGAATTTTCCTCCTTATGTTTAAAGGTAATATGGTCAGGGCCTTCTCTGTGTAGACAGCCAGTCTGCTAAGTCTGCCTGGGCAAGGCTGCTGTCCTGATAAGACGGCCTTCTAGTCTGCCGAAAATATCGTCTTCTGTGCAGACTTTCAGGGTCGCTCAGGCTGACTTCTCTTAGATATGTTTGCAATGTTTGCAATGTGACCAATGTCTAGAAGGGTTTAAATATGCCCTTTTAAGAATTTGGGTGGCATTACACAGTGTTTTTCACTTGTACTGCTTATCCCTATTCTCCTCGATCGAGCTTCAATAAATGTGCCTGCGTAAGACATCCTGGTCTCATGAAACCTTCTTCAGCTGCTGAGTTAACCACTTCCCCATAATTCCATCACACATCACATGTCACAATAAGTGAAGATGAACACTGGATCTCAGTGTTTTGAGTATTTTTAGGCTGTTTAGCTTGTTCAACTTGGTTTGTGGGTTGTCACCAACTTTCTAAGCTGGTAACAGTTTGTTGGGTCAAGATTATTGCACATCAGCAATGTTTAAAGGTTTTCTACAAAATGGGTAGACTTAATGCACAATTTCTCTGTGAAAATGTTTCTTCAACACAGTTCTGGGAGATATCTATCAAAATAAAGTTACAGAATATCGACTGTTGTCTAGCAGAGAAGTGTTTTAAAGCCAATTGCTTGAACGTTGCCTAAGAATTAGTGAGTTAATCATCTTGGTTTGGATTTTTAAAACATAGTTTTGACCCCGTTTGAGTTGTTACAATTCATAGTCTTATAATATTCTAATGGATCATAATTGGGCAGTAGACCATAATTCACTGGTGTGAGACTATTTTGGACCAAGCCAGCCAAGCTTGGACTGACCCTCATGTTAATTCTCATTGGCACAGCTGACTGCAGTTTCTTGACTTGCATACCCAAAAAGGCAGAAAACAGGCAGTCACAAAAATCACTTTGGAGCTGTACTGTAGGAATGAATGAAGCACAGAACCGCCATTATACCATTTCCTACAGCGTGTCTGTCAGTAGTTGCCAGGTGGCCTTGGTCACTGTTTTGACACCAAGGTAAAGGTCTTGCTGTGGTGAGCTTGAGCTTGTTTGCGGTTTCATACCTACACACTTTGGCTCACGCTAGGTGCGAAGTGTCTTTGTCACTCGATCACACTGTTTTCAGAGCTAATTGGTAATGTGCAAGAATTTTACACGGCTTGAACCACTCTGAAATAGCTCATTAGCTCATCAAAACTGAGAGCTTGTGATTGAGCGTTAAAATAAGCAATTACAGCAGGGATTTAATGCCATAACTACACATGTATTGTACATATTCTGACCTCAGCTTTGTTTACAGTTAGATGACAATTCACATTACTCCTAAGGTTTTGAACCCATGGAGTCTGGAACCAAGGGAGTCTTCATTCTCTTAATAACTGGGCACTGACATTTGTGGACAAAATGTTAGGCTCCAGAATGATTCTAATGGGAAAGTGCATTTTCTGGTTCATGGGTGTCACTGCTACCAGGAGATGAAACTCATTTGGGTGTAAAAGCTGAAACAATCATTTCTTGGGACCGTGAAGCCAGTCTCAAATTTGCTGTCAGTGGAGCACAGCCAGTTTTGACATCACAGATTACAGACTTAATTAGATGTGCAGAAGAGCTGTTCGTTTGACTGAAATGCTTGAGGTTACAGGAACAACAAATGAAGTCTATTTAAAGGTGAGTTTTTACTATAATGTACAAAGTATCTGCTATTTAGAAAACTCTAGCAAACTGACACTGGAAAAAAATATCTGTCTATACATACATACATACATACATATTATCTGTGCTACTATTTCTTTCCTGTGTGTTTTTTGCAAAAAACCTTGTAACTTGTTGAATGAATAAAGCTATTTGGCTCGTAATGAATTTAAAACTAAACTATCTGAGATTATAAGTAAATGTTACTTCATTCAGTTCATATGGACATTCTCAAGATTAACAAAGCACCACAAATAATCAATTTTAAAAATCCATACTGGATGTGTATTTAGACAAAAAGAGAAAGAAGAGGATGCTTTTCTTTTATAAGATACAGCACATGTCCAAACCTATCAAGACACACAAGTGTGTGTATGTGCATGTGTGTGCAACTCTGATATTTTTGTAAGTTGATCCTCCACACTGAAACAGACAAGACATGCAAATTCACACCGCGTTTAGAATATTAAGTTTGTGTAAGTCACCTCATATATTACAACAAATAATTATCATCATGAACTGCTGGTAGTTGCCCAAGGCGAAGGAAATAAATAAAGTCTGCAGCAGAACACAGAGGAAAATTAGCACAAACATTATCATCTGGAGATCTATTTTAACTGTAGAGTCTCCTAAACCTCCAAGAGCATTCTGAAGAGGTTAAAACATTTCATTTATAAAACTGACAGATCCAGTGAATTGTTTCAGCCACTGAAGTGTTACAAAGAAGAAGAAAAGTGCCTTATAATGATATTGAAGTTCCTCAAACAGCCGCATGTATCCAATGCAGAATAGTTGTCTACAATGTTATGTCACGCCGGCCTACAGTACTTGCATGTGTAACATAACAATGTTGAAATAATGCATCACATTGAGGAGTTTTCAAAGACTATGTGACAGTTTCAGTCAAACTAAAAAAACGCATGGCTGAACGCAGCTGAATTGCATTATGTCTGATTTATGTGAGTATGTTGTGCTATCAAAAGAGGGCGCTGTTGGTTCACTCTTATTCATAGTGAATGAGCTACAGTAGTGAGAGGACACAAGGACTCATGTATCAACTTGAAGTTTAAGGTTACAGACATTCAAGCTGAGTAAATAATATTGAGATCGACATTATTTTTTGTTATGTATTGTCTGGTTGATGTTGAATTGTTTTCCGCAGGTGTAATGACATTTGAATTATTTAATACAGAAAACACTTGAACAGAAAAGGCAAAGCACTCTTCAGACTGAAAAAATATGGCACTTTTGTGAATTATAGGCCTTGCTCTCCTGCTCACCTGCTCAACAGCTCATTATGAATGTCTCCAGGCTGCTCTGGCCCCAATCCTAATAGGTTCCAATCCTATAATCGTGATGTAACAAGTGTTTTTTACATCCAGACAACACCTTTAATTTTTCAGCAACATTATTGACCCAACAAAAGAGTAGAAAGGTGTTACAAGTCATTTGTTTACCGCATTGTACACTGAAAGGAATCTCTTTTATTATAAGGCAATGGAAATGTAATTGGAAGTACGACGGGAAGCACATATGCTACTTTAATTAGAAGTCTATTTTTAATGTTTTACTTAGAGACATCACTCTTTAATTTTACTTTACATTTGTTTAGGTAAGCAGTTATTTACTGCATGCACCAATTGTTATAGTGGTGGTAATCCATTAAGTTTTTGTGCCATGTGGCACAGCTTATGGTCTATCATAGCACTGGATTTGATGAGAAAGAACCGCAGTCAGTTTTACACACTGATGAGATGTGAAAAGTGTATAAAGTGTATAAAGTATTTATAGGCACCTCAATTTTTTCACTGACCAGTAAATAGCTTATTTTGCATGAGAGGAAGTCTGTCATCAGTTGGTCATAACTGGCTCCAATCATCATGAAATATGGGACATATATAGCATCAGTAAAGAATTATGCTTCTAACTGTACTTTAAATCTACCAGTGCAAATGCTAAAAATTTGAATGTCTCAATCTGCACAGTCAAATTTCATTCCAGCTGCTGCACAGGCTCTATAGGGCCAACCAGCGGCCTATATTTTAAGTATGCAGGCTTTTTTAAACAAAGAAAAACACTCTATTCTCTTACTTTTATGTAGGTTACTGATAGAATGTGAACTGGATGCAACAGGATTTAACAGTGCAGACTCCAACTGGCCTCAAGAGTGCAGCATTTCACTATAAACGAGACAGAGCCCCTGCAGCCTGGTGTGTGTTGGGTTCATATGTGTGAGCACATTGATTGGGTATACAGTGTCAACATAATGTACTGTAAAACATACAGCTGTTAAAATGAAATCCCCTCTCTCTTATCGGAGATTAAGTGACATCTGATCACACTCAGGATTAATAGGTGCTAATATTGTATAGTAGCTGCACTTTTTTAAAGGCCAAATCTGTTAGCTGACAATATTATAATATTCATTATTAACATGATGATGACAGCATGATGGAATTACACGTTTTCAAAGTCTGTGCTGCGTGATCACAGTTTTCGAGCAGCAGTCTTGTCGGTGATCGCTCCATCCCTGCCCTTCACATGGGAACGCTTGACCTTACGGGAGCTGCGTGTGCGTGAGCCAGAAAAGGCCCAGGCCTAACGAAACACAGGAGGCTCACCTGCTGCACCATAGCTTTAAAGTGAGACG
>OMKZ01029204.1:15122-32678 GCA_900302535.1 Neoniphon sammara
AAAACAAACACACATATAAGTTATAAGTTGAGTTTTTTTTTTTCCTCCCATTTTTCCTGCCTTATTCCAACCTAATGTGACTTATTTCTGCTCCAAAATAAAGTGATCAATGTAATGCAAATGCAATATTTCACACTCAGTCCAGAATTGGGCATGGTCACTTCTGGGTAGTGAGATATAGTTCAGTAGAAATCTTCTCAAACATATGGTGTGCAGGACATTTTGCAAGTCCTAAAAGGGGTATTTAACAGCTTTACATGTCCAATATTTGCTGTCATAAATGTCATTCCCTACAGAGGCCGTAATATGATAGTAGAGTAGCTTGTACTCTGTCTAAAACAGTGTTCAGTAACAGGCAAGTAACCTTCACATCCAGTGTTTGCTGTCACATCTTTTATCACGCTGAATCATTGCTATGCAGCACACAATGTAAAATATAAAATAATAAGGTACTGTAATGGCTTGGCCATGTGATACCAGGACACAGTTAACATTTAATCTTAGGAAAGCTTATACATAAAATATTTACTGTCATGGATGTTCATCTTTGTAAGGACTATACTATGACAATAGAGTTTCCCTTGACAGCTACTGAAAGCTGAATGCAAGCATTCAGCTTTCAGTAGCTTAGCACCCAGACACAGACAGAACGGTGGTCTGCTTTCATTGAAGCAGTGTAAATACTGTATGTCCTGATATTATTCACACTGCTTAAATTTTATTTATTCACAATGATGAACTACATGCTCACCCCATTCTGTTGCAGTTTTTTGTATTTACACCCAGAGATTTCAGGGCTTTATATATATATTTTTTTTTTCTCAGCAATAAAGTCACAAAAAGTTGCAGTGGGAGACTTGGCCAAGAAATGAGCACCACAGTAATAGCACATTTATGCAGATGACACACAGCTCTATAGATCACCACGCCCTGGGAAACTGAAGCCTATTAATAGCTGCTTCATAATGATAAGACTAAAATTATCTATATGACACACAGCAACTCTATTCTCACTTAGACTCCTTTCTGTGGAGCAACAAGCAGGTCAGAAATCTTGGTGTCATTTTGAATGCTGATCTGACCTTTCAAGGTCGTATTAAAAACACAAGAACTGCATTCTACCACCTAAATTGAACTCGAAAGCCGGAGCTTTTCTGTTGCAGTCGCACTCTGAAAAATGTATTGCTTTGATTCCCAGCAGACGATATTATGGCAGTGCAGTTAGTTCCGGTTCATTAAAAAAACATTTTGGGTTAACTGCAGCTCATTCAACACGCTGCAGTGTGAGTCTTGACTGAGCCCAGAAAAACTGATCATATCACACCTGTTCTCAAATCGCTGCACTGGCTTCCAGGAAAACTCAGGATTCACTCCAAGAATCTGCTGTCGGTCTACAAATCTCTTCATGGTCTGGCACTGGACTACATTTTCAATATGGATATAGGTATGAGGCAACTGGGTCTCTCAGGCCTTCTGACTCTGTTTTTTTAGTTACCACAAGGATAAAATCAAAAGCTGGTGAAGCAGCTTTGAGGTGTTAAGTCGCAGTCACTGGAATAACCTGTTAGATGATCTGAGATGTCTTCAGTCTTTCCTTTGAAATGTGCGATACAAATTAACTTTGATTTGAATTTGATAAAAGGTGCTGCAGGTGCAAAGTTCATAACCACAGTTGGTAGTGTTGATGTAATCAGGGTTGATTCATCAATCAACTATGGGCAGGGCAGCTCCTTATAGGACATAAATGGATAGAAATATCGAGAACCCCCCCAACTCTTTTTCACTAATGAAACAGTTTTTTCATCTGACTTTTAAACTAACTATTCCATCTCACTGCACATGGCTTATTCATTTAGTTAGTTTGCCTTTTAAGCGATGCATAGTGTCCATTTTCTGCATGGAAATGTAATCTATTTCTTTAAAATTTAAGTTCAGATTTATAAAAAAAATATTACAGCGCCTTTCCTACATCTTTGAGCTGAGGAAAATAAGATAGAGGCTACAGATAGAGTGAGATCAAACCCACTGCCCATTAAACCATGTTGAAATCATTCTCTCTCCCCTTATCAGTGCATCACATTTGATCTATAATAAAAAGAGCATCCTGATGAAGCTGCTAAGTCAATCAGCGATTAGCGAACTCAAGAAATGCCTCAAAGTATTACAGTATCTGCCTTGTTTGCTTCACCTTGGTGGGGACAGTGCGCTTGCATGATGAAATGAAGAGATGCAAACAAGCCAGATGCAATCTAATCCCAAACCATGTTAATTAGCATTAGCTCAGTGAGCGTCTCGCCTTATCGTGGGTAAACAGGGAGGGGGGGGGCTGGGCGAGAGCAGTAGAGCAGACCCGGGTGACACTGAGCCTAGCATACTGTACCCGAGCATCTGGAGGGATGGCACAGGGCCAGCCCATCTTTCTCTTTTTCTATCTATGTCCAAAGCGGACTTGTCTTTCTGTACAGATGTTAGCACATTACAAGCACATAAGTGAGGTCAGCAGGAGGAGGTCGGGAACCAAATCGGTCCTGCCTCTGGCCTGGCGCCACTGTGGGGGTGCCAACGGAGCACTCTATTGCTCAGATGCGCTCCGACCCGACCGACGGGGCGGTTTGCTGGCATGAGCATCCCGTGTGCCATGTACGCCAGGCATGCTGGGATTTGTGACAGCTGTGGGCAGAGAGCAGAGACATTCGGTCAGTCTTGGCAACTGGAAAAGAGGGACAGGTGGAGCGGGGCTCATCCGATTGAGTCTTGCATGTGTGAGGGGGCTGAGTCGGCCAAAGCCTCATATTAACATCATAATGCAGAAATCCAGACCGTGACCCCTATCAGGGCTGCGTGATGATGCCTGAAAAGAGTAAAGGCACTGGAAAAACACTGACCAATAAGGACGCATGACAAGTTTACAGTCAACCCCAATCCTCGAGGCATTAACATGGTTATTTTGCTGTCTGAATGGGAAAGCTTACTACGAAAGAAGAAAAGGGTCATTTATGCACGTCATTGATTAAAATCGCGCTAAAAATAAGGTGAGATGGGATGAGTAAGGACAGTGGCAGGATAGCAAGACCTTGTTATGAGGAAAAATACACAAGAAAAATGAGAAGTGTAAGACATAAATAGGTGTAAAGTTCAGTATTTCCTCCGAGAGAGCTCCCATTATCTTTGTATATATTACCACGGAGGTCACGTGTAAGTTCTCCATTTAAGACAAAACATACATGGGAAATATATTTGTATTCAGACTTGTGCTGCATCGTGTGATTAACTCTGACCTTGGGCAGCGCATTTAAAGTGTTTAATTAATCCATCTCCATTCTACTAACCCCTTGGGGTGACAGGTTTTATCATCAGAAAGGTTTTGAAACAATTAAGCTTTTAACAACTCTCCTACAACCCCTTTAATTAAGTATTTGTCTTTAACTCAATAAAATTGAGCTCTTAGTGTACATTGTTCTTCTTAAAAGATATGATGTTGAACATTTTTTTTTATTTTTAATGAATTCCATACAAATATTCTACTATACAGCATACCTTCACAGCATACCTTCACAACTTTGCAGCTTTGCAGCTGCAAAGTTATTGTACTATGACTGTAATCGATTTCAATCATATCTTCACCAAAAACGATTTTCTCTGTTCTCTGGCTTATGCAGGGAAATGCATCACAACGGGGTCTCGAGGTTTTTGAGAAATGGTCTTTGTCACTGGTCTGCGTGGAGTGATACATTCAATTAAATGAGCTAAGCAAAGCTTGTTTTATTTGGTTTAAGTGGAAGAATAAATTCATCATATGAATAAAACATTGCTGCCATCTTCAATCCATAGAAAAAGTTATTAAATGTGGAAGTGTAGTATAATAATACTAATAATACTATGCGCATTTCTCCCTATCAGATTCTATCATCAGTGTTTAAATGAATGAAGCTGTCCATAGTGAAATGTGAATTGTTAATTTTATTCTATGGCTCTTCATATATTAATACTGAGTATATCTGTGCCATTTGGTAATCATATCAATGCCACTAACACTAAGAATGAGCTGATTCCAATTTATAATTATCATTATTTATCATGAATTAATATAAACATTCATATCTCTGAATCATAGACTCCAGTAGAAGCTTTTTATAAGAGTGGTAAAGTAGTCCCGATTCAAAATATCACCATAATATTTCTCTGAACTTATTAAACCTTCTCTGAAAAACATGGAGATAAAAATTCCATCAGAGAGTTTAAATGTCTGAATCTCAGGGCACGTCTGCCAGCCATCCACAAGTGTGGGGGTTTAAGAGCCTCGGGAGGCTTCAATCTGACGCAAAATGCAGCTAGTAGTCCTGATTGAATCGGCTATTTTCCAATTTCTCTTTATTAAGATGTGACAACCACAGAGGACATTAACAAAATTGAATCATAGAAATCGGAGAATATCACCAGTGTGCATGCTGAATAATGCATTTCCACAGTGACTGTTCTGGTGGAATGCGTTTTTGTTTTTTGTTTTTTTTCAGAGCAGTCAATTTTATATTAAATAGCAAGTAAACAAAGATGTTACTAATGACATGAATTAAAAAAGACTGCAACATGGAACTTTAATTTATATCACCTGTGTTTACCCTGCCATTTCATGTCAAAATGGCTGTGGTGAAAAAAAAAAGGAAAAAAAAAGAAAAAAGTGTTTCAAAAATCAAAAAAATCCTGCTGTGACCCTTTGTTTGGGATGAAACTCATCTAAATCTCTCTGTGTGTCTGTCAGTCTATCAGTAGCTTGACTAGCTAGCTAATTAATACAGAAATGGAATGAGTGCAATCGGCATAGCATTCTTGGATCCTTGCTGGATCATGTGCCCACATATTTCCTTTTTCTTTTTTCTTTTTTTTTTTTTTGTTACACTACAAAAAAATTCTTAATGTCTTAGAGTAATCATTTTTGGACATACTTCTGTGGCACACCGTTTGAGAACCTCTGGGGTGGACAACATGTACCGTGCAGCAGTGGCCCAAACACACTGTAACCTCAATGCTGAGTAATTGTTTTTGTGTAGCAGCACTAGCATGGCGCCAACAGATGTGAAAAGTACAGCTAGGTTATTACATTGAAAAGAGGCAGAAATGACAGATGTGCAAAATTCAGCTTGATAGCCTGAATAGCTTATATTAGTGACCATGAGCAGATTAGCGAGGTTCATTCAGTCTGTCAGTTCATTGTGTGTGTGTGTGTGTGTGTGTGAGAGAGAGAGAGAGAGAGAGCGTGAGAGACAGAGGGAGAGAAAGGGAGAGAGAACACATCATGCTTGACAGGCTGGTTGAGGAGGGCGATTGATGTTTTATCTATGACACTAAATTTTACACACATAAAAGCCTATTTACTGTTGGTGTTGTTTTTCCCCTAAGAGCAATGCCGCCCTTATAAATAAAAGCCACTGAGCTGTATAGCTGCACTGACCCTCAACTAGTTTTAGCTGGAACTTTGTTGGGACGTGCACCTTTTCTTGGATGCTGGAAATGACATAAGATGAAAAAAAAAAAAAAACTCTGCCCCGTGCCATCCTCCCTCTGACAATCAATTTCCTTTCAGCTCCATCGCAGCCTCTTTTTCATTCGCTTGCCCTGTTTGTTACAAACTCTCATTCATATCAACATCCTGGTTTCCAAATCATTCTCCCCCTGCCTTTCCATATGCCACTCTCTCTCTCTCTCATATTTCTCTCACATTTCTTCCACCCCCCTCCTCTGCTCGCACATTTCTCCTATCTCCCGACTCTCTTCACTGCTATTAATTTTTGATTCCAGCGTAACCACCTGCCTTCCCCTCCTCAGGATCCACGGTCAGGGAGCCTGTGAAATGCATCTCGTAAAGATCCATCCCGTCCTCCGCTCCGGCTCTGGGTCCATGTGTGGCTCGCTCATGCCTGCTGTCAGCTCCCATTACCTAATTGGAATTGAGATGCATCTGGCCTGCGTTTCTGTCTGCACTGCAGACAGAGGGAGCCTGGTGGAGGGAGCCAGCCTCCATTGCCTCCTCCACCCCCACTTTGACTCTTGCTCAACCCAAACCACTGGCAGAGCCTTTCTTTGCCCCCTTATTTGTGGCCGAGTAGGAGTTAAACATGGTTGGGAAATGAGAGATGGCACACTGCAGGTCACCGCTGACTGCAGCTCGCTAGAGTTACCGAGAGCACTTTTTTAATTCATGAGATCTGTCATGGTGCAGTGGCTTCATGTACACTGTTGGTAAAGTTTACAGCAGCCTCCCCACTTAAAACCCACTCTCTGTCAGTATCTGTGACCCTGTATCTTCAGCTTCAAGATTCAACAGAACATATCTGTAGCCTTGTTTACATTCATGTGGCACTGAGCGTCATGTAGCAGATAAATGGGCCCGGATGCGCTGTGTGACGAGGCATGAGAACTCTTGATTTGCTGTGTCGATAGTAATTTTCGATTTACCATAGCGCAGCAAAGAATGATTTCTCCTCCTCCTGGCATAAAATATAAGTCGGCTGTCACATGAAATGGATTATGGCTCATTAATATCCATTAACTTGACAGAAAAACTACAGGCAAATGACCCAAATCTGGAAGTATCTGAGGACAATGAGAGCTCCAACATGAAAGAAAGACCATTAATTGGAAGAGATCATGTTTCCACTTTTTCCCCCATGTTCAGTATCCTGGTACATTTATTCAAGTTTTTTTTTTCCAACAAAATGCAAATGATGGCGAATGTGAAAGAGATTCATTAGGAGTGAAAATAATATATAGCCTATGCTGAATTGGTGCTTAAAATCCTCGCTGCTTTAGAAACAATGCAGGAGTTTTGATTAGAAGCTACAAAGTTGGTCCCCTCCTCCCATTTGTCTTCCTTAAACACATTTGCTGTCCTAAGCAGGGGAATCTTGTCTATCTGTCCAGATGGGGACAGCTTGAACTAAAGGCCCTGTAAAAGCAGATAGCTTGATTTTTTTTTTCCAGATCTCTGAGGTAGTGGCTTAGCCATTGCTCTTAACATAAAGAAGTCGAAAATAGCTTTACAATGGACAAACGTAATACGGTCAGCTTTAGTGAGATTTACAGCCTTGCCTTGAATAGTGAAAGGTCTTCAGTCCTTGGAGTGATATGCTAAAGGAGCAGTGGGATAGCAGATATCTGACTCTTTCATTTTCACCAAGAATAGATGTGTAGTCCTTCTATGATGAGACCAAGAGCCTGACATAATTTTGCAAACACAAAAGCCTCAGTCTCCCCTTAGAAAACTTGATCTTTCCCCAGTTCACAACAGCAGTGACATGATTTTTTGGACTAATCTGCAATGATAATGGAAAATCAAGCAGGATTAAGGCAATTCCTTGCACACCAGGACCATGGAGAGAGCCAAATGTTGTCTAAATGACTGGAAAAATAAAAATAAAACAAAAAACAAACAAACCAAAAAAAAAAAACATTTGATCAGAGTGAAGCTGGGAGCCTTCAAATATAAGTAAAAGTAATTTTCTTTGCCATAGTAGGCATGCCTTCATAATGGCTACGATGGCGGCAATTAACCAGGTTTCGTGGTTAAAGGCACCAGTTAGAGCAAAAGAGACCTTTGGAGCAGCAGTTAAAGGCATGCATCACCCAAAACTACACATTTTGTATCATTTACTCACCCTACATTGTCACCTTGACAATAAAGGTTTTAATCGTATGCATCATGGAGAATAATGGTTCCAGAAACTGTGGGCACTTTTGTTAGCATGGAGTTGATTGGCGACTTTGAAAAACAGCAGCAAAAAAGATCTGAAAAAATCCATTTCAGTGCTCAAACTATTTGTATATTGTAATCCAAGACTTAACTATCCAATGTTCAGTATGTCCCAAAAGAATGAATGTTTGCTAAAAATAAATAAATAAATAAATGTTCTAATTTATCCATGATGATTGTAACTTAGCTAACATTAGCTAAAAAGCTAAATGTTACTGGTTTGTCTAGCTAGTTCATGAGTCTTGCTAGCAAAGATAGCACAAGAAACACCAGTGCAGTAATGTTAGTGAATAAAGCCATGGACATTTAATTGTTTTTCAGTCACAGATTAAATATTGACATGAATTTCAAAACTGTATTTTTAGAGCACTCAATGTTAACCAAAATCTAACCTGATTAAAAAAAAAAAAGTTGTCATAAGAGGTTTGCTTTTTGTAGCACAGCCTATTCGTGTTGATTCAAGCTTTATTTTATTAACTTTACTTTATTAATTTACTTTAATTTTTGTTACATTGTTTGCACTTTTTTTTCTAAAAAACAATTTTTTTTACTGTTGCTTAAAGCCTTAAGTGCAGAACGTTTGTCTGCAGTATTTCTAAAATTTTCAAATTAATTCTGATAGCACAGTTTAATGGTTGTAGAAAACCATTGATTTTATTCTTTGTGTCTCTGAGTCCAACGGAACAAAGATAGACTCCAAAATAGAAAGAAGACTCACTTTGAATTGCTGTTAGCCAAAATGTTTTTTTCGTTAGCATCACCCAATATTAATGCATTCTACATCTGTTAGGCAAATCCGTTCTGATGCAGTAGTTCAATGTAGTTTTAACTAAAATATTCACCAGCAAAAATATTTTTGTCACACACAGAGTAACCCCTGCAGTTACAATGCTCCACGAACACTGCACAAGTGAGCTTTTTGAGACAGTTGATGTAAAACACTACCACTATAAAGCAGTCCAGTAGTCATCAAGTTTCAAATGCCACTGGTAGCAGCTTTCCATCGATTTTTGCACAAATAATTTTACTGTACTGCGATGTGATGTGGACAGCCGCAGCCCATGGACAGAGACAGTGCATCATTACCTGATGTCTGACTCAGTGTCTCGAGGACTGTATAAGATTTACAGAGGCTCGGCAGTGGAGGACTCTCTGTTTTGGTGCACTTTAGTTTGAGATGAAAACAACAGCACTGGAAGCACAGGTTTGATTAATGTAGGTTAACTGTGTTGTGAGCACTCACAATGCTGCGAACATGCTCTCTTACATGGAACATAAAAAATTAACCACCTTCAATCCGTCTGTACTTTTTTAAATATGTCTTGTACAGCTCCACCCCCTTACATTAAAAACATATAACCAGACCACCATGCTATTTGCTGGGGAACAGTCTAACAAGGTCATAGATGTTGGACATTTTGAAACCATAGTGGGTGGGGAAGTTTTCATCTTGTTAGAAAAGCAGGCCGAGTGGGTGAGGAGTTCGGAGCAGCATGGGACTGTCTAAAGATGGTCCTCAAAGCCACTGTAATCTATCTTTAGTTGCGTACTGACTGTCCACCTTGAGTCATATGCCGTTGCGTGACAGGCTGTGTCCACATGAGCCAACTGCAGCCTTGTATGAAGGTCTGTCACGATATAAAACTTTGATTTAATAACAACACCCCACATTTCCTGTGTGCCTCGCTTTGACTTGCTCCTTTCTGCCTGCGCTGTAATGACTTTCTTGTGCGAGCGGGTGAATGTGTGCGCATGGATGATCTCACGTAAGCTCACTGAGGGGGCTTCACCCGTTTTCATCCTCGCTGACCACCTCCCACAGTGCCATCTGGCACCCATTTCAGATGATACAGGCGTACTCTCGATCTGCTTGCTTGTTTATTTGACTCTGTGTGTGTGTGTGTGTGTGTGTGTGTGTGTGTGTGTGTGTGTGTTGAATGCGTGACTCTGTCTGTGTGTGCAGTGAACCAAGCTGCTGTTCCCAACTATTGTACATGTAAACATCATGAACGTGATTTATTGATCTCACATTTTATCTCAAAACACAACAGCAACTGGTGCTTTTTTAATTTTTTGTTTATTATTTTCCATGTAATACAGCACATAAACAACTGTTGGCAAGACTCCATGTCCGTGAAAATAATGTTTCTGTTTGTTTGCTATCCTTAAATCCTACAATCATACTCTATACACACAGATGTGTGTTATTGAATCTTTTATAGACCCATAAATATTCACTGATGATTATCTAGGATCATTCCCTGCTGATAATTTTGAAATTTTCCACTTATGTTCCTGACGCAATAAATATTTCAAGTGTTAACAACCCCTGATGTGCTTTGATTTGTAGGCGTAGTTTCAACATGGCAAGTAAATAAGCCCTTTATACAATCAATCACGGCTGTTGTGTGGAGGTCCTACTCCTTCACACTCTGTTTGCATGTCTAATTTTAGCCCTCCTGTGCCCCCCCAACCCCCCTTAAGGATCATGGTTTTGCTTTGGGCTGATAATAGTATAAATAGTGCTAAATGCAGTAGCATGTGCCAGTGCATTAAGCTATAATGATAACAGCATGGCAGCATCATACTTGATGTACCCATGACAGATTTGCCAAGCATGAGAAATGATTACTTGAGACACTTTGTGTCCCCTTGAGAAAAATTGTCCTATTTATTTGATCTGAATTTATGCTATACTTTCTATTTATTTCCCTTGCCCAAGCTTTTGATTCCCCTAAGCCTGACAGGGGCTTGAGTGGGAATTGTGAATGAGTCTAAGACGGGAGCAAAAAATATTGCTAACCCACAGACATCCAACTGTCCCTTTTTCTTTAGGCCACAGATTATTTTTTTCTTTTTTTTTTTCTTTTTTTTTTTTTACTTTGAGGGAAGGGAGGGGACATGGGGCAAGATGCTGCCATGGAGAATTTTGTGTGACAGAAGCTTTCAGTTTGCCTGTCTATCACTTTGTAAGACGTGAGACATGAGGGATATAAATACACAGTCTTGATACCCTTGTCTCCATCCTTCACCAATCATCTCTCACGTGGCCCCTGCTGATTGCACACTGCCCACCTCCCCTGGCCCCTCACAGACACCGGACATCCGTCTGAGTGCTGAGAGTGCTTTGCCCTTCATGACTCCGATAAGGACCTCCAAATAGCAAAAGCCTCCGCCATTCTCAAATTGTTGGGCGAGTGTAATGTAATGACTTAGCAAAACCACGGCCGGATGCAGTGTTTTTATTTGATTAGGCTTGTCTTCTTTGCTGTCTTCATCTCTGTAAGGGGACTTACGCTGAGAGAACATGACAAAACTGCAAAATGGCAGGCCAGCCAGCGCATTGGTAGATTAATTTGATTGATTATATGAGTTATACCGTTCGGGAGAGATGTGACCTTGCAACACAGACTTGGATTTACTCTCGGCATCCATGTCTAGCTTAGTGGGCAAACGATGTCTTGGCTGTGGAGACAGTCGAGCGGAGCGGCTCACACTGATGCAGTGACCCAGATCGTACACCTGGGGCCAGATGAAAGAGGGCTGCATCCAGACCATAATGTTTTTATAGCATTTCTGTCAGGAATTTATATAAAAATGGTCTATTATGTCATGTCCCAGGTGCAGATGTTGGATATCATCTCATCACTTGTTCATCCAGAGCAATGATATAGAAATGATACAGTAGCTTAATATTATGTCCCATCAATTCAGATAATGGAAATTAAATGTGATGGCGATTCTCCATCAAAACACTCAACCACAGTATTATACATTATCTATTAATAGACGACATTAAAATCCAATTTGTGAGGTTTCAAAGGGCTAAAAATGATCACTCTTTATAATTACTAAATATTCAATTCTGGCCAATTTCCCCATTGATTTGAACAGGACACCACTTAATTACATTGTGATATTGCTGCAATTATGATGCGTTATGTTTGCATGTGATGTCCATTACTGGAAAGCAATGCCATTGATAGCCACAAGGTAAACTATCTAGACCATGCAGAATTTTTGTGTGGCCTCTGGCTCTGTGTGAACCCCTGACCTTTCAGTATTGTCATTGCCACCTGCTATCACTGTTTGTGTGTCTCCATGTTTTATTTTGTTGTGTAGTAACCTAAGGCAGATGAATCATGCCTCAACATAATATTTTTTTTTTGTCTGTGCAGAGTCAAACTCAGCTACAATCACCAACTACTAATTCAGTGACGCTTGTTGAGGCCAAATGCTGTTTTATTTGTTCTCACTCTTTTTAAGATGGAATGAGATGTATGGAAAGTTCTAAGTGTGCAGTCAGTGTGGTAACTGTTTGCAGGAATTTTAGGTGAGTGAGGGCTAAGACTACGTTGATCCATACAACTACCACCAGTGCATTCATCATTCAGTCCAATATTAAGTTTGCTATCACATTCAGAAACACCAATACATTTCAACATACCAAAACAATACCCACAGGATAAAACCACTAGATATTAATCAGTCAAAATTCCCAAAGGTTGACTGAAGTGAGGACCATTTAGACTCAGTTAACAAAAAATCATGGAGGATGCACTAAATTTGATGACTTTCACTTTTGACCTGACTCACTGATGTGCTTATTCCATGTTTTTATTTATTTGTTTGTTTGTTTGTTTGTTTGTTTGTTTGTTTTTTGTCAGTAGAGTCTAAACAGTCCTCACTTCAATCAACCCTCAATTTTGTATAGTGCACCTTTAAATCGATATCTACTGGGTGTTATATGAGAATTAACATCTGTGTTAGAACTGATAGCATTATTCTCCAAACATTGGTTTAGCCTTGTTTGTAAGATTATAAAAGGCCATTTCAAATGCTAATGGTTTTTGAAAGCCTAGAGAGTTATTGTCTTTTCTGTCCTGCCATTTTAACAGTTCAGGAAGATAAAGGAATCTTGCTAACCTGTTGAATGTTTATGGTTTTGGTAAGCCAAATGCTTGGGCCAAACTTCTAGTATTGGGCTGTTTGACCTGAATGGGCTTAACATCTTTTTAACCCAAAGTTTTGTGCTCTCTGTTGGGGTTGAGGTCAAGTATATCCAACCCTTGCCTCTCTAGCCCTTGTTATCCAGCGGTTGTGTGCATGGAACTGATGTGTGTTCACTTCCTGTAGCCTTTGCTTGTGGGCTGTCTGGCTGTTGTCTTGGTAGCGGATCAAAAACAGATCACTTTGCAGCCTTGTTAACCTGTCTTGTGCCATCCTGAGACAAATTTGTCATCAATCATGATACAATTAAAGGACTACAGAGAAAATTCAACATTTAACAGTGTTCACATTAGTATCTGTTTTTAAATACACCATGCAACACTATCCCCAGCAAACCACCAGGGTAACAGTCAATTAAATGAAACTGAGATCTGGCAGACACATGCCTGGGTAATTGAAAACTTTACCCCCTCAAGGATAAACCTAGAGGAAAGGTTTCATTTTTCACTAAAATGTGTACTTGCTGAAGTATTCATGTGGAGTGCAAAAACGACAGAATGCTTTTCAGAGTTGGAGCAGTAAGCCAAACAATTTGAAAGTGAAACAGGCTATCTACCTTATCCGCTGGCACATTTGTTCAAGTCCATGGAGTGTACACATCATACACTCCACCTCTAAAGGTATGAGAGATAAAGTGCAGCTAGATCATACAAAAAAAACACGTCAAGCTGAGTTAACGTACGAATGAATCACTCAGCCGCTGCGTGTTTATCAATCAGGAGGCTCTCTGGTTGTTTGAGGAGCTGGATCAGTAGAGTCCACAGGGCTTTGACAGCCGGCGCTGCTGTCTGCTCTTTGATTAGCACTGCAATGGCATAGAGGGAGAGCAGATCAATAATAGACAAACTTCAGAAGTACGTATTTCTAAGCCCTCAGCCTAAAGACAAATCTGAGTCATGCGTGAAGCTCAGCTCCCCCTCAGTTTGGCTCACCTGAATGTCAGACGCACACCTAACCAGAGCCCATACTGGAGAAAATTACATTTCCTAAATACATTTGCTTCAGGATATTGGCTGCACCGAGGTGCTGGTGCTTCAGCCTCACAGCAAAATCTATTTTCAAAAGGACCACTGAAGAGCCGCCCAGTCCAGAGAGTTAAAGCTAATAGCAATGAGGAAAAAGGATCAGGAAGGCAACTTGGCCCCTTCAATCATCTTTATAGCGTTTCAGAGCACATTGCGCCCCGACGAAGGAGCTTGCTCCAAAATGCATAGGCCAATAAAGATGATTGAAAGGATCAGGTTGCCTTCCTCAGGCTTTTTTTCCCCCCCTATTTGCTTAATAATATATTTAGAGATATATTTCAAAGTGGCACCAACATGTATTTTATATGTAGATGACATTTATTTAAAGGGATGGTAAACTAAAATATGTCATTTTTCATTAAAAAGGTGTTTATTGTCATCACTGGGTGTAGAAAACATCATGAAACTGCAAGAATCTGAAGTCTTTTCCATACAGAGCGAGGCCTGCTGGTTAGTTTCTCATGAATAAGGGGATTAAGAGCTACTTTAAAACACAACAACATGGCCTCAGTTTTTATTATCATAGAGAGGATGTCGTGAAAAGTGTAAAAGGAGATAACATATTTCCAGAATCCAAAATATATTGGCCACTGTTGGCAGACGATGAACACTGCCTTCTTCCTGCCACAGACATCCCAACCCAAGAAGATAACCAGATGCTGGAACAACATCCCAGTATCTGGTCTCTTCACTCATTCAAATAACAGGTCATCTTGACTGTACACACTTCCCGTCCAACTGTTGGAGATTTAGTAGATGTCAGCTGCGTGGGGGAAGGGGAATATTTGCATTTAAGAGTTATTATTTGTAATCGCTGTGATTTTGTCTTTTGAAGGACCCATATCTCTTTTGGAAAAGTCTATAATGACTATAAGCGATAATTTATCGCAGTTCAGCTGAGTTCTTAGACTTGTTTCTGTGTACAAATGTTATGATAAATGGGGTTTATATTGAGAAATATGTATATTAGTGGTGTAGATTTCACACATTTTGCAAATAATTGTGCTTAACTTTGAATGCACACAGACTTTTGTGTGCTCAATCAAAGTTTTATACATCTGGCTCTCGTGCCACGGTAACAACCAAACACAATATGCTTATCACAGCGAGCTTCACCAAGACCTCAGGATTACCTCAAATTCCCAGATCTTGTGTAAACCTCAACATTTGCTGAGGATACTGTGCTGGGGTGTGTTGACTTTTATTCAGAGCTAAGAAAGCCAAGGGGGTTTCTTCTTCTGTTTTTTTTTTTTTCCTCTCCCTTCAGATGGGCCAATAAATCCATCTGGTATTTCAAAAAGCTGTGCGCCCAAGTGGTGGATCCAGTCACGGTGTTGCCGTGTGTTTGGTTGCTGTGGGAACTTTCGACTGGAGGATGGAGATGTAGGCTAGTGTGTGAGGAGAAACAAATGGCTTGCCCGGGGTGACAAAGCAGCAGAAGGCTTTGCTTGTGTGCAGTCTGGTGGCACACGTGTCTGGGATGGTGTCGTTACGAGGACACCAGAGAGTCACAGTTTATAGTGCTCACAGAGGCTGATGCATCTCAAGGTCACGGAGTTAGAAAACTGAACTTAGAAGGGGGGAAAAAAATCCCCTCTTGGATCCTCTTACACTGTTAGATATCATCAATCTGTGATGTTCAGTGCAGTCCAGGCATTGTTTTGTGATGTTTGTCTGCTTCTAATTCAGGTAGAGATTTCCCAGAATGCATTGCAACAAATCACAGAACCCTTGCATGAACTGGTTGTTTTCAATGAAAGATGGATGTATGGGCATGTAAGTACAGCTAGTCAACTAGTTCATGAACACTGGGGGATTTCCTTATGCAAAACACAACATATCTTGCAGCTGCATTGCATTCTGGTCTATTGAGGCTACCGCTGGTGGAGAAATTGGTATCGCTGCCTCCTCTATGATGGATTTCCCCCTATACGATAGATATCAAGTATTGGAGGAAAATGGTGATTCTAGACCTGACATTTTTGATTTTCCAGTTGATTAGTGAATTTTTTTCTTCTGTCTTATTTTATCTTTTTTTATTTTATCTTATTTATTCAACCTTTATTTGACTAGGCAAGTCCAAATTGAGATTAAATGTCTTTTTACAAGGGAGACCAGGGCCCAAGATGGCAACATAAATAAAACAACAGTTGCACAACCAAAGATTAAAATCCAATAAAATGGAATACATGTAGTAATAAGATAAAATACAATGCAGTAAGGGACCAGAGCTGCGTTGTCAGTTGTAGCTATGTTGCAAATATCTTGACATGACATCACAACCTTTGCGTTTGGTGAGTTGGTGAGTTAAGAAAAAATGTATGACCGAACAACAAAATGAACCCGGGAATGCAAGATATACTGCTAATAGCTGTTACCAGTGTTTAAATGTTTTTATGGTGGATTTCACCTCTTGGAAAATGTCTCTCACAGGTTACTGTATGTGAGGAGGAGCTCATTAAACCGCAGTGTGGAGGGTCATTTGTTTCCCAGTTGCCATGTTTACAGCACATGAGCAGTCATCACAGTGGGGGGCCGATGCTGAGTTGCAGAAAAATGTTGCAGGGATACTTCCTGATGTTAAGTGGCTAATGGATATATTATTGATTTGTTTGAATGGTAACAGATTGCTTTCCACCCTTGGAAAGGTAACGCCTCCCACCCTTAGTACAATTTAAAGTGCAATTTAACGTGAAAACAGTCGGAAATGTGAATTCAGATGAGAAAAGACCTACATAACTTCGACATCAGATATGGCTATCTGTGGTTTGCAGCTTTCAGCCTTTCTATCGCTGCAATTACGCAACATGTGTTTCAAAATCAATCAATGGCGTGCACAACTTTTCCGTCATCATTATTTCAGCACAACTCGCTCCTCAGCGTCCTCACCAAAGCGTTGGGAGGCAGTCGACAAAATCTGAAGAAAGACAGCATAAAAGACAAGTGCAGATAAAGCAGCAGGATTGACAGATCAGATGACATAAATTTGTACATATCTTCTGAAGATGAGATACTTCAGCTATTTCTGGTATGAAACATGGGCAAATATAATTTACCAAACAGAAGTGATAGCAGTAGTTGCAAAGCAGACTATCCTGATTTCACAGAGTATATAAACAAGTAATAGTGGATGTGTGCCATAAGGATGCAAGAGATGATCTTCGAATAGCCCGACTGTTGTTTTATTCAGTCATGGGTTAATGCTTCGCTCTCCGTCGCTCGCTCCCTCCGTCTGTCCGATTCTCTTTGAGTGCATTAAAAGAGTAAGCTCGGTTAAGAAAAGATGGGGAAAAAAGATTTGTGAATACAATGCGGGCTCGGTGCCAGCAGCTTAAATTTTGAGTGAATGGAGCAAGGCGGTGTGTTGTTCTAAGTGCTGGAAGTAAATCTGAGAATTCAATATGTCTCCAGCCACTTCTATTATTCAAAAGACACAAGGAACACAATGAAAACAAAAGAGGCAATGTAGTGTGTACGGACGTGCATGTGGATGTGTGTGTGTGTGTGTGTGTGTGTGTGTGTGTGTGTGTGTGTGTCAGGGCTATGCTTCCTTCCCATCTACATCACACTGGAGAGCTTGATGCATCTGGTGCATAATTTAACTGCGCTGTATCTCTCTGCACTCTGCGGGACGTCACATCATTGTTCTATGGAAATGGCAGAACTGTAACAAGTGCATGTGCAGTTATGTTCCTGGCTGGGTTGATGTCTTTTGGTCTAACCGTTCCCCTGAATGCATCGTCTGTAAAAAAAAAAAAAAAAAAAAAAAAAAAA
>OMKZ01029204.1:32698-62173 GCA_900302535.1 Neoniphon sammara
TTGCATATTTTCTTTTGCCTCAAAATGAGTTCAAAATACATTTATTTGAAATTTATGCACTCTGTGGACTCTTTTCTGTCAATGAGGAATGGAAATTAAAGTAGTAATCCGTGATAGTTTCATGTAACTTAATTTTCATTTTGCTTTGTTATATTTTGATATGACAAAATAGTGATTCAAGCTGTACAGCCAGTTTGTGGAAGCTTTAAATACTCACCAAATTTCACCAAAATGTGTTTCACCTAAAATGTTTTTGTGGATTGTTTGCCTCTCAATGGCTTTGCACAGGCTTTAAAAACATATATAGGAATTACAGATATGAAAGCTGAAGATTAAACTACCACGTTGCTTCATAATGAACAGAGACCACACTTGTTCGTGGTTTTATTCAGACCAAAAGCATCCAAGCGATTCCACCCGTTGCCAAGCTATACATTAGTCTACTTGTCTTGTTTTTAAGTGCATTTCCCCCATGAGAACGTCCTTGTGCGATGGCAAGACATCAACACACACCAAGGACAAAATGACAACACACTGCAAGGAAAGCATTTCTTTAGGGAATACAAATTTTTGCACTTGGAAAACATGGGGGAAAAAAAAACATTCTGGTGAGCAGGAAGTGGTGTTTTATGTCTGTGGCAGCAACAACGGCAGTTTGGAAGAAACAGAAGAAGTGGGTGTGATTAGTCACCATGGCTGAACAGACACAGATAAGAGCGCCACCTACATAAACTTCAGAAAACTCAAGGAAAAAGATGTCACGGTACTGGACACACTGAGTGACAGCTGATCTCTGGGTAAACATCACAGCAGTGAGCGCTTAAGCACCAAGGATGGAGACAAACTTGAAAAGCGAGTTTTGCTGAATACCGTGTTAAAGAAATGTATGGATCGCTCAAATGATACCTTTTATTGCTGGGAAGTTTTATACTTTGATTTAGGCAATTTCTCTCAGTTCCTTTTACTATGGACGTCAATGAAGAAATCAGACAGGATAAAAAGTAAAAAGTGCACCCTCTGTGCGTTCACATAGTGATGGAAGGATGATAGTTTTATTTTTTCCTTTGATTCCACAACCTGGAATCAAATGGCATTCATAAGTGACACAAATTTTCAGATTGTGCTGCAGAATTCAGAAACCCTTGAAATCCATGTTGAAATCCCTTTAAGATGTGTTGAATGGACCTGGTGCAAGAGCTCCTGGTGTGAGAGGTAACATTGGAGCAATTGTGAAAAAGGAAATTTCTCACTGAGAATGAATTATGTATGTGGAAAATGGTCTTTTATAGCATGAGATTATGCAAAAGGTCAAGGAGTCAACACTCTTTAGAGCTACTGTATTCAGATGAGACCTGCTGTAAAGTAGACCAGGTTTCAGGTCCAAAAAATACATGGGAATGGCTGTTGTTTCATACTGAGTCCTGAATAATTTATTCTCATTTCTTTATATGTTTTTTTTATTCATTTTTTTTCACTTTTGGCTTGAACAGTACATATTATTGACACCTCATGGCTGTATGTTTTTGCTATATTTCTGCATAATCATCTAATGCCACATGCATGTATGAAAAAGGTTTGCCGTGGAGAGAAGCCAGCTATAGTTTCTTTTCCCCGACTATAACACAGTCCTCGCTTGCAGGAAGGGAAACATTGTTAGAGGTCACACTCGCTCTCTTAATTGCCTGGCTTGGTGGCAGTGATGCCTGCATCTGGCACCAATGATAGCAGCCATTCTGAATAGCTGCAAAAAGTCTCCTGACTTTCAGCCATCGTTCAAAGGATCTCATTTGCACCACAATAATTGGGGGAGTTTATGTTGCAAGGTGTTGATAAATAGGGTGCTAGCTATAATTAGCATGACCTTACTGGCCAATCATTATTAATATACAGATTGCAGATTTACACCTGCAAGATCTACAGGCACGATGTGGACGCATGTTTCTACCTCTCCACTATATTTTTCTTTCAGCCTTTGCCCTCATTGCCGACAGTGTTTTGATTTGGTCATATTGGAGGTATAGCACGCCCTGTTCATAGTGCAGAATTAACTTGGCACTACAGCAATAAAGGATTAAGTCTGAAATTTGGCATTCATGAGGATGCCATCATACATCAGCATCTGACTGGCTGATCCATGAAGGACTTTCTCTGTGCAAAGAGACCGAGCAGGAACGACGGCCTGTGAAGAGAAGCCCTTCTTACAGCCAAGACAGGTGAAATCAGAGTCTCAGTATAGTTTGGTAACCTTCAAAATGCAAGTCAAGCCAGGAGTGAACAATTTGTCTGCCATTTTTGTTAACCCCTTGAACTCTGATTTTCACTCAAATTTCGCCTTTTGTAGCTTCAAAGTTAAAAAAAAGAAAAGAAAAAACGCTTTTTCCATACTGTATGACAATGTCACATATGTATTGTGTACCTGCTGGTTGCAACCCTTCACTGAAGTTACATCACACTTATATTGAGCGAAATATTCAAAGCCAAGATGCCATTGTTTTATGGCTGCAGCATTACATCAAATAGAAAATATCTAGATGTCTTCTGCATCATTTTATCCACATTCCCTGTAATTTAGCAGGACATAGTTGGTGTCTCTGGAAACCTTGGGAACCTTGGAGTTTAAAATAAAGTTCTGTGGGTTTGAACAAAGCTTAGCTGTGCAGCAAGGATAAACCCATCAATCAAAAAACACAGGAAGGCATTTATTTTTAGTTTAGCACTTGTTTTTCGTGTTGCATGTGGCAAACATGGCAGCTGCACACAAACAGTATTCTTTAACAACAATGCATCAAAATTACATAAAGGTAATTGCTAAGTCAAAAGTCATTATGCGAGGCCTCAAAGGACATTAGCTCAATAGCACATCAGCAGGAGCTTTGTTTAGCCAAAATAGATTTTAGCTAAACAAAGCACAAGCAGCTCCTCACTGAATCTGCCTCAAGATCTTCCATAATCATTTTAAACTCCCAAAGAGAGACCAGCTCTTTCAGTTTTTAAATCATGTTCCCATGAGCTCTAAGCAGAGAGAGCAGAGTACATGAAAGCCCTTTGGCCTAATTCAGTTTGGATCTAGGAGACGGAGAGCAAAAACAATACCATGACCAGAGACAGTAATTTCCACCAGGTTTTCTAGATACAAAAGAGCACAGAGGCAGAGGGGGCAGACTCAAAATGGCTTTGCAGATGAAAGTGTATCAGCGTATGAGTGTACAAGTGGACAGAACAGACCAAGCCCAATTTTACAAGACACAATGATGACTGAGAGCTTTACTGTAAGTAACAAACCGCAGTGCTCCATATTGCACAATGCCTGAGTCATTGGGAGGAGGTATGCCAATAGAAAGCATTGTATTACATTAAAGTTGATAATCTGCAACCAATTTAATCCACTAATAAACTATCCTGACTTAGTCACACTTTTCTACCTGCGTGTCAGGGTATTTCAGATTTCTGTGTGTTGTGGTTTTTACAGACAGCCCTTTATTTGTTCGCCAAGTACATGATACAAAATCAATTACGGAGGCGTCAAGAGCAATTTTCCAAAGTTGCATGAAATACACCTTGAAGGAACATCACTTCTCTGGATTCAGCAGCTAATTACACATTCTGCTTTGAAGTATAATTTATTTTTCTTTGTAAACATGGTGTTGGAAGGGCCTGGTTTACACATATTATTTCATATTTGCTTCAGTAAATACAGCCTACTCATAAAAAAAGCATATGGTGGAATACTGCCATGTCCCAAATTTATAATCATACTATTATATAAATTTGTTTATTTTGGCCTGGATGTACTATAAGCATAATAATGTGTAATACATTTAATATTTCCATAACTACCCCCATCTAGTGTATGACTTCATTAGTAAATGGCCTGATTTTAATACATTTAGGAAAACTTAGCTTATCACAATTATAGCTGCATCCAGTGCTTTTTATATAACATTCCTTTTTTCATAGGGATACTTTCATTATTCTAACACAGATGCAACATATTGTGTTGCATCACACATCACACAAACCTAGAGTACAGAGCCTAAGGGCAACAATGTGGTTAAAACAACTACACCTGATTCATATTAGGATCTCGCTTGAATTGCAGATTTACATCTCTTATGTAATGCAGTGCATACCACATACTGGCATAATTAGACATAGTTCTATATTTAGGTGTGATTACTTTAGTAATGATATACACAGTGAATATTGAGGCCTTATTGTCTGATCACTTCACACTTTCAACAATTCAGTATTAGGGTCCTGTATTGATTATTTGAATAAATACTCTGCATATTGCATATTGCATATATATCTGGGTTACATGGGTGAAATGTCCACTGTCTTTAATGAAACAAGTTTGCTTATAGTGCAGTTGATGAAAATGACTGCTGGTATGATTTGGGTAGTTTGTTTTTTATATAGGCCACATCAGCAGAGTTATCTCAGCAGGGAAAATGAGCTGATATTTAACAGTACAATGCATGTTTTTAGGACAGGCACACACCGTGCAAAATAGTCAACCAGATTTGGGATTGTTGTTGCAATGTGGACCCAGTAAGAGAGGTTTTGAATGTCCACCATAATGGTTGGCCTACAGT
Organism: Neoniphon sammara; assembly: GCA_900302535.1. Taxonomy (NCBI): domain Eukaryota; kingdom Metazoa; phylum Chordata; class Actinopteri; order Holocentriformes; family Holocentridae; genus Neoniphon; species Neoniphon sammara. The sequence continues at coordinate 37,294 of OMKZ01029204.1, forward strand.
ACTTGACAGGGGCAGGATGGATTTACAGCTGGGGGAGAATGGTAAGTGAATATTTTATGGAACCCCTGCCCAGCTCCATGGGTCATTGTAGTGACCAGCTGCCCAGCTCAACTTTTAACATATTTTACCTTTTAATAGAATTTCAAATGGATTAATATAAATCACGTGTCTGGGCAGTAATTACAAATGCATATTTTCATTTTCTTGGAAAGAAACCCTTGGGAAAATCTACTATAATATTCCTGCAATGTTCTTATTGGGAATTATAGTATGTCTGTGGTGCACAGTATTAAAATTATAATGTTATCATGCTTGATGCCATGTTTTATCGCATGTGGTATCACTACAATGCGGCCCTACAAGTAGTGTTATGTGTTATAGAAAATTTATCTTTAAAAAATTGGGGGTAAATTTTTTTGATTTTTTTTGGTGATTTTCTTTTAGTTAATCTCACTCCTCATATAAAAGGCTGAAAGCTGGTGGTTTCCTATCTGAGCTTGCAGCTGCTGCCTGCCTACCTTAGGCCACAGTAGTAAAAAGCCTCCCACATCTTGTCAACTATAAATTCTTGTCGGTGTGAGTGATGCTTTCGGTAGCCATGGAAACCTAATATAATAGATACCCCCTCCCTCTTCCCCCCCCTCTCTCCCTGCCTGCCTGTGTTTGTCTATGTCTCTCTCCCTCCCTCTCCATCCACACCAAAGCTCTTTAGGCTACGTTGCGCATGTACGGCCAGCCAAACCGAGCATTGCATCGACTCCAAGATGGCGATAACACGTCTGGCTTGCCTCCTGACTCTGCTCTCAACTCACTGTAAGTAGAAAAAAATAACATAAAATACCATTTAATTTTTTCCATCTGTCTTCGAGGAGTGTGTCCTTCAAATGCTTTTTAACTCTACATGTTTCTGGTCGAGGTTTTATTGTAGCCAAATAGGTTCAGCCACAGAAGTAGCCGTCCCTGGATCCAACTAACGTTAAACTCAAAGCAGACAGACAGCAAGCTCAGTCAACCAGACTGGAAGTAAATGTGCTCATTTATTTTTGTATCAAAATGATAAATTGACTCGCTGTGTTCGGTGTATGGTCAACGTGACTGGAAAATGTGCGGGTCAATCCCTGGTTTTAGTCCGCAAGCCCCTATTGTTTCTTAAATCTATCGCCTAGCTTGCCTCGCCGTTTTAATCAGATTCGGGTAACTAACTGTTAACTATATGTAAAACAGTTAAACATTGAGATAGCCTGTGTAAGCACAGGACTACGCGACTATATGAACGCTGTTTTAGGTTTTGCTTTAGTTCAATTTGCGGCACATTTCGGAGCCTGGTTGCGCCTCCACGTTTTTTTTTTCTTTTTTTGTATTCACTTGGAAAAAGTTTTAACCTCGCAAGTTCGGAGAGGGAGTTTATGTATTGGAATTAAATATGAATTAAGGCTGTTTCGTACCTTGTAACGTTAACTGTTTAACACGGTGTTTGAACAGCGGTGATGGCAGTAATGCTGAAAGTAGTGATGCGAGATAACGGTTTTTCCTTCGGGGGAATAAAGCAGGCTGTCCGCGGGAGGAGCCAGACCAGTGTCAACCAGCCACCCCCTCCTCCCTCTGAACTCTCCTAAAACCAGACCAGAGATGTACTGGTACGCAAAAACAACCACCAATATCAACGAAAATCTTTTATTTTTTCCCTTTGAAGACCCCTGTCTTCAGTTTATGAAACAGGGAGCTCGAAGCGGGTTTACCCAACAAGCGCACACCTGTGACAGCGTAGCAATTAATTTAAACGGTAACGCACCAACCGAAAATCACTATTCGTATTAGGTCTTATGTGTTGCTCAGTATATTTCTATTGTTTAGTTTTTGGCGGAAGAACATTTAATTATTATTGCTAACTATTAGGAATTAAAAAAAATAAAAAAATAAAACGTTTAAATAAAACGGTGTGTTGCCACCACTATGGAAAAGCGACAAGCCACTTGTTGCTGTGACTTGAGAATAGTCGAGGTGGTTTTGCTCCTCTTTGCGTCATCCCCAACAACGCCTTTTAGCTCCCCTAAAACCTCTCCTGGCTTAGTGGTAAAATAACTTACATGAGCTTAATACCACATACTGCGAGCTCGCGTCATATAGATTCATTTCAACCTATCGAGGTGAGCAAACTTTTCCGGAGAGGGAAAACGTGGGTGTCGAGGAGGCTCAGACAGACTGGAAATAACCACAGTGCCAAAAAGAGAGAGCATATGCTGGTGTAAAGTGTGCACTGTAAACTGAGTTTTGGGTTGTCTTACCCTTTACTGCATCCCTGATCACGTGTAACTACCTGAGTCCCTTAAGTTATCCAAGTGGAAAGATGTTATTTGTTGCTGTAATTTACTGCTTATGATGATTTTGTGAAATGATTGTGAAAATGTGTGTAGATCTTTGTAACTAGGGCATAGGCTGATGATTTGGCCTTGGTTTTGAAATTTAAGAAAAAAAATGTGATTTTTAGTGTAGCCATTTTTTCAACACTTTACCCAAAGTGTTGTTCAGAGGGCATTTACAAAATTATGCATGAATTGACATTTGGTCTTTATATGCTATTCATGTATGAATCACTGCACTATACAGTAAGAATTTGGCTGTAGCAGCATGAGACGTGGTGGTTGCTTCTCTTGTTTCCCCTTGAAGTACATTAAGCAAGGCTTAAGAAGATAGACATACAGAACAAAGGCAGGCACAGATGTCAGAACCTGCCTACAGCTCCTGTGATCTTTCAACTGTGTGGATTGGCTTATTCTCTGTGATTTAATTAGGAATAACAGTGGAGCTTGTTTCAGATCTGTTGCTGTAGTCAGAACACTGTCTCCCTTGACATACCTTGAGGCTACATGTTGCAGTTTTTTTTCATAGTGATACATTTCAAAGTCAGTACTGTTAATGGTGTGTACCCTTAATAAATCTGTGCGAGGCTATGGTGTCAGCACAATTGACATTTTCAGGGGGGTGGATGAGTTGGCTAAGATTTAAGAATGTCTTTTGTCCTGCCTGGACAGGGTTTAGCCATGTTGTCCACTGGCTCACAGCCAGCATCTCCACTGTCTTGATGCAGGACAAATCTGGCTAGACTGCAGCTGACCAAAGCTGGCCACAAGCCATGCCATGAATCACTAATTAGTGTGATAGGCACTGTTTACTAATAGGTATTGAATGTAAATAGAATACTTTCTGTTTGTCATGGATTCAAATTCTGTTTACAAAGTGAGTAAATGTTAGAAGTAACATTGTTAAATATGCTCTTAATGTGTTTTCTCTATATCTGTGAAATGAGCTTGATATTTTCGATTCATGACATTCTTTGGCTATCTGGCATCTTTATAGCCATGCAAACCCTGCCATACCAAGCCACAACTAAACCCAGCGCAACTGAACAAAGCTGTAAATATCCGTTCAGTCATTCTTTTTAAATAAGCAAAAGACTAAGGCAATTGTTATTTTAAGCACACGTGCTTACTGCAGACTTTCCAATCTGATCTAATGGAATGTACTGACATTTTTCATTGTTGGCTTTACCTGGACTGTTTTACTTAAAAAAAAAAAAAAAAAAATTCCAACAAAAGTGGTGTTCACTCAGGAGGACATCTGCCAGGACCGTCCTGCCAAGAGCACAGCCAAGATATGTGGGAGCTTGGATGATGCTCAAAGTGGATTAGTACTGAGCTAATATAAACTTTGAGATCACTGCCTTGACTTTTATAAGAAACACCTGTGGATATCTACTTCAGACCATATTTCTTTATTTTTGAAAATACTTTGATTAACTTCAGCAAATCAGACATAGATTGTCTTTTTTAAATGAATAGATGTGAAAGCATGATCATTTGCTATCTGCTGTGTGTGATTTGAAAGGGATACTCAGGTGAGACGAATGTAATTTCAGCTCTTACTGCTTAACATGTCAGTCAGTAGCATGATAACACTCCAAAGGCATGGACAGCTGACATTTATGACTTGACACTGTCTTTGTTTTCACCTCGTGGTTGTGAAACTAATCCAATTTTAGCCATTTGGTTCCAAGATATCTCTTTATCTGAACAGATGAGATAAGGGAAGAAGGCTGTCCACTAGGTTGTTGTTCAGACTCCCCTGTGTTTTCTCCTGATAAGTCGTTGCATCATGCAGACAGCTTTGAACACCCACCCCTACCCCACACACAACCGGGGTGCTCACTGGGTGACGTTTCCCAGCACACTCTTCAAACATTTGTCTAAACGAGAGCCAAGCGGCAGCAGTTTTCTCATTGTTTGGCCTGTGTGGCAGAGCTGGTTGGCATGGCAGGAGTCTGTGCGCCCCAGGATAAGTGCTGATAGTGCGTCCCCCAGGAGGTGCATGTTGTCAGATGTTTCCCTACCCTACCCAAAGCTTGTGAGCAAATGTTTGGAGCAATCTCTGAATGGCATGTTGGGCCCTTGTGGGCAAGTCACAAACAGACTGACATTTTACTGCAGAGACAGTAAATGGCAGAGTAAAACAAGGACAACAGATAAACAGAGAGGAGGCTTTTCCTGCTCAACATTTGTTTGCTGCAATTTAAGACTTATTCTCTGTGAAATGCGCCTGAGTGTGAGATACTATCTGCAAAATACATTTATCATAATTTATCCTGCAACTTGATTGTTGTCAATTTGGTTTCTGCTCAAAGGTAACAGCAGAAAAAAATATTTATGATTGCAGTTACAAAGGACATGAAAGGCTAATTCTTATAGCCCACTTGATATTTTTGTAATTATTCTCACAAAACCACACAGTTTTGTAGTCAATAAAAGAAAAAGTAGTCATCCATGTGAAAATCTACTCAACAACAGTCTTTCAGTGGGATAAAGTCAAAGGAGCACATGGCTCTTGCTGTGGAATGACCCGAAACAGCTGAGCAGAGTGGGTGGAGGTGTTCTGGGCAGCATCGTGGTCGTGACCAGAAATATCTGTGGCGTCCCTCCCAAACCTGAGTGTGTGTTAGCAAATGCAACATTCCAAATAGAAAACACATGGAGGCAAAACCTTCATATCGTGTGCTCTGACTAACAATCATAGCCACCTGTTTTCCTAAGAGATAAAAGGGACCCATGTGGATGAGTGGGCTGAGGTCAAAGCAGAACAGTTTGTTGTAAAGAAAGCTCTACAGTCTTGCTAGTTGAAGGAGTTTAGAGAGCAAGCAGGATTTGACGATACCTCTCCTGAGACAGAAATCCGTTTAAACTTGACACAGAGAAGTATTCAGCCCCCTATCCTACTTTTATCGTTTTTTTTTTTTCCTCTCTCGGTAAGCTGTAGCAGATGCTGAGGTTGAAAGGCAAACACTAACATGCTCATGGTCCCGAAATGGCAAGCATGCGCATGCTTCAAATGTCAATAAGACGACCACGTGAAAGAACCACTGGTCAAAAACGAGAACCCAGACTGCAGGCAGGACATACCATCTCCATATGAAAAATGGAGTTTTTGGCTTGTCTAGTGGAAAAAAAAGATCTGTTTAGTGTAAGTCTTTCTCTATAAAATTAATCAGATTTACAATCAGAAGCGCAGGGAGATTTACGAGAAAGAGAAATAATTGTTGTCCTGTTTGGAGTAATGAGCCTCCAGAAATCATAGGCCTTCCTCAATAGCAGGCTTAAGTGATTGTTTATTTTGCCAAGATGCTGTTATTCAGTGTTTAGGCTGCTCTAGATGAACAGGATAATCTGTAAGATGCCTCTCTACTGGCTGTCTGAGTTTAGGCCAGCATTAGGGTGGTTTCCTGTTTGGCGATCTTTATCTGTGGTCGCATGATCCCCAGAGGCAGGAAGCGTCAGCACAGTTTCCCTCTTCTTGTGTTCACTGGATACTGACGGAGTACATCAATAGGTCAAAAGAGACCACCATCGATCAAACATCGGGATGCTGTCAGCTTAGTGAAATAGTTAGGGGGTTCATTAATGATATGGCAGAAGCAATGAACTACATGTGGATGAGCCGCTGTTTCTCTGATAGGAAAAAGCTCGGGGCAGGGCTTCACGCTGAGAATCATAACCAGATAATCGGCCAGGATTCATCCTCTGTTTACCAGGCTGTAACAAAAGGCAATTACTGTCTAAAAATAGCCAATAGGCAGTCATATGACAACCTCAGGTGTCTGATCACAGTTCATTCCAAACCAGTGGGCCCACAGTCAGAAACATCTACTGTAAATGTGATTCAAGAAAAAAACATATATAGACCAACAGTGTGTAAAGCAGTTTTTGAGTTTGATGTTTTTTCAGTAACTACATGCAACCAAGAAACTTTTCATCTAAATGTACACAACAACATCAGTAAGAGGAATTCCAGAGAGTTATTGAAAAAAGGCAAATATGTAATTACATGTTTTTAAAATGGGCTTAAAAGAAAATGATTTGGTCGGCTGGATCTCTGCAGATCTATAATTCCAAAGTCTACTGCCCATAACGCTTCATTATCCTTTTTCAGTCTAGGATCTGGCATAACCAAGAGGACTCATTCAGATAATCTCAGGTAGGCTTGGTGGGGATTAAAAGTTCTGTAATAAAGTCACAAGCCAGGCCCAGGTGAGCTCTAACGTTAATCAGTAAAATATTAAAATCAGCTCTTAAAGTCAAACGTGGCCTGTGCAGGGAGTATGAAATAGGGGTGATCTCTCCCAGCTCTGGCTAAAAGCCTTACTGCCGCATTTTGGATGAGTTGTGGACAGGCGAGAGGCTTTTAAGTTTTCCATGAGTTGAGAGAGTTACAGTAATCTAAATGAGAAGAAATAAAGCAGAGGGACTTTCTGCAGGTTGTCATGGGATAAAAACGGACTTACATTAAAGACATTTCTTGGCAGGAGGAAGTATGACTGAACAATCCTTTTGACCTGTTTATCTGAACTGAGATCTGGATTAAAAAAAATTGCTTCAAGCACTTCTTTTTCTAAATCTCATTCTCTGGATTATATTAAAGACCCCATAAAATGGAATTCAACTCAGCTGATGACACATGGCTATGATAAAAAGGAGATATGGGTGGGAGAGACAAACATAACTTTGTATACACATTACCTTGGAAACAAGACCCCAGCTATCCACCTAACGCCCCCAAAGAGAAGTCAGTCGTCATGTCCCACCCCCAGTTGCAGGTTGAGTCAGATACCCTACACCATGGTTACAGGGAGACTGAAGAAAAATTACCTTTGGCTGCTATGACTGCAAATTTCATGTGAATTTATTGGCCTGTATCATCTCCTTGGAACACCTTATGATTGGGCATACTTGGCTTAGCATTTCAGAATAGTCATATTTTTCACTTCATGGGTTTTAAGTGATAACAGACAGGCTGCAGTGCGTGGAAATGATATCACAGGTAAGATGCAGCAGCCACTGAAGATGTGCTTAGAGATAGCACAGCCTGGAATATTGCTTTTCTAAAATGGATGCTAAAATCTCCTCGTTATATTCTGTATCATCATAATTTAGAACAAAGTAGTCTTTACACTGAGTTTTGATGAGTAATAATTTTAAACAGAGATTTTCAATATCATGCTCACTTAAGGGAAAAGAGAACAAACGTTACTAATGACAGTAATCAATCAACTCAACAGTCCTTATGTGCAGTCTTGATACTCAGAGGGACTATATGTCTAATTGGAGTGAATTTCACAGACACAAATGATGGCCAACACTGAAGCAGGCTGACTACCTGGACCTGCACAGCCCTTACTTTATCAGGAGGAGCTGCGTACCAGTCAAAGTGAAAATAGTGACCCATGTAGTCTGTAACTACTGAGGGAGCATCCACTGATCTCTAACCCCACACCATGTCCACACCCTTGTACTGTGGAGGCAGTTAATGGAGTAAATCTGCCAATCTGGTTTGATACCAGATACCAACCTATCGTCAAACTTGTTGATGAAAATTATTTTTTTTTTCAATCCTATATGAAATAGTTTTGGGCAAAGCCAGGTGACTTAGTCGGAGCAGTAAATGACAGGCAGGGGACTTAATGTGAGATACTGACATGGTCTGGAACCAAGTACAAAATGGGTTTAAAACTGCTCAGCACAGCAGTGTACTCAGAAATGATAGATAGGACCTGGTCAGCGAGGGAGACCTGGACCTTGATGTTCTCAACTTTTTTAAAAATAAAATGAAGGAATTATTTATTACAAGCTGACAACTTCCACCTCCAAAAGGCCACTTGGCATTTTCAGACTTGGCACACCGTTAAATTTAGCATAAACAGAAAAACATACAGCCAAGATCTGAAAACAGCCATTTAATTGAAAAGGGTATACTAATTATTTTCTTGATGGTAAGAAATCCATGTCAACACATAATCTGCATGAAGTAGCCTATCTGTTGAAAGAGGGACTCAGTAGCTCTGTAGTTGGCAGGACAGTCTGCACACGGGGATTTCAAAGTGCTTGTGGTAAGACATGACACAGAAATCTTGGTGGCCATCCAAAGGGAGTTATTAGTGATGAATAACTGGTGTGTGTGTGTGTGTGTGTGTGTGTGTGTGTGTGTGTGTGTGTGTGTGTCAGGGTAATAGGGGTGATGCTCTGGATTTCTTAGTAAAATGTTTCTTGCTGGTCCAATACAAAGTATTTGGCATTGATGCTTTTCAGTTCAACGAGACATTCGCCCACTAATGAATTAGGATGAGGCAAAAAGCTAAGCATCAGATCATCCGCAAATTCTTAATGCTGTCTCAATTTTAGCTTAGAAAATATAGTTCACTGCTGACTGCTGTGTGATCGCAAATTAGATTTTGATTCAAAGTTTTATGGCCATCAGAGGATAGTCAAACTCACTTTGACTGTGCACTTGTGACAGATTGCAAAGCATTACATTTCAGAGTACAGGAGGTTCTTTCTCCTTGACCTAAAAAAACATGCATCTTTATGTTATACTAGCAAATAAGAGCAAACAGATATATCTTTTTTTCTTTTTCTTTTTTTTTTTTTGTTCATGCAAATAAAACAAAAGGAGTATTGAAGCTAGTAGCTCCTCTGCTGTGGAAACTCCACCAGTGCCATCAGAAATGCAATGTGCATTCAGCTGACTGGCCTGATAGTGTTGGCAGATTGTAACCAGACCATCTGGCCATATGGTGTTAGGGCTATCCCTTCTGGGCTACTTAGTGGTAAAGATGTTGAGATTTAACTGGAATTGATAGCAGTGTTATGCTATTTTCGAACTTGGCAGAAAATAGTTTATGAGAACATAATTCTGCTGATACTGATCCAAACTGTATTGATCTATTAGGCAAATGTCAGGGTCTCAGGCTAAAAAATGACCAAAGTTAAATGCCTGGACCACAATATGATCATAAAGACGTTCAGCTGAGTGCTCTTCATCATCCACATCCATTAAAACTTCATCTCAGCTGTGTGAAAAACTGTCCTTGTTAAAAGTGTTGTTGGATGGAACAGGAATAAATACTTAAAGAGAGTTGAAATGGTTGATATCGAAGAGCATTAATGGAATTTCCTGATTCTGTCAGAAAGGATCATGGGTGCCCAGGTGGTCCAGGCTTTTTAGGCTTTGCTGTGAACTGTGCTAGAGTGCACGTTAGAGGCTCAGACACGGTGTACACAGCCCAGTTGCCACACGTGTGTGAGGACATACTCTGGGTAAGTACGTGCCTCAGATATTTGTCAGGATGCCAGGCATAGGTGACGAGTTTGTAACATGGTGGCCGTCCTCTGAGCTCCAACAGAGGGAGCATTGCCTGTGGTTCTCCTTGGTTTCTGTGTCATGGCGAGCTGTAGAGTCAGAGAGAGCGAAAGAGAGAAGAAAGCAATTTGGGAGATTTTCATCATGACTCACTGGTTTGTCAGGCATTTGTCATCATTGTAACAGGTCACTCAAAAATGGCCACGCTGCAGCGCCAACACTGATGAGAGACTTACGCATTAAGATGAGGCTGTCTTATAATTTTAGCTACTGAGTCCATAAGGGGACTTAACTGAACTGGTGACATTGAGAGGATTGTCCAAAAGCAGGGCACAACATTAAGCATTTTCAGGTCCTTTAGACATTTCACTTGTCTGAATAAAGAAGTCACTTGTCAGATTTCTAAACGATTAATGTGTTGACCTAGTAGTGACAACAACAACACAGTGCTGGTGCTTTTTACTGATTGAATGAGACTGCAGTGTGTCATGCCTGAAAGTATTTGCCCATTTGTCTTATTGGGCTGGAATAATATAGAAGGAAACCAGTTTTACTCTCATGCCATAATGTTGCATAGTTGCACAGAGAAATGATTGAATAAACAACAGAGGAGGTAGAAGTAAGTAAACAGTAAGCATATACTGTTTGTGCACATGTATTTGTGTGCGTGTCTGTGTTTATGTGTATGTGTTAGGTTTGGTTTTCGACTGTGTGTGTGAGATATCAAAAGTATGAAGAGGAGGAGAATCACTGAAACTCCGATGGGTCATCGTGGGTGGCCAACCACTTAGTCATGTTCAGTTCATAAAAATGTTTTTTTTCATATTTAAACAAACATCCAAATATTATAAATTATTTTCAAAGAATTTGGAAAACCCCACACATTTCCTTTTATTTTTTGATCTGGAAAATGTTAACAAATCAGAGACAAAATGCCAACATGACTCCTGAGGCTTAAGAATTGCTGAGGCTGTAACTGTAAGGGAATAGTATCTTGACTCTGATGGCTTGATGCTTACCAGAAACACTTTGGTAGCCAGCTAACTTAGATAACATTAAGTAATAACCAGGTTTTGATACTTATAGCAGGTCTGATAAAACCTCATCCCATGTCTTTCATCATATCCTAGCCAGTCATATTTGTCTTTCTGAGATGGAATAAGTTTTTTTTTAATTATTAGTAACGTTGAGAACCTGTTTAGGTGCTGTCCCTGGAACTTGTCCAGGCTGAGGAGGTGCTAAGCGCAGCACTGACGTGAAACAGCCAGTTTGAGCTCTGAGGTAAATTAACTTAAAGTTGTGTCACAGCACACAAGTATGGATGGTCAAAACTTGCAACTTGCAATAAACTCTGTAACACTTTATGTTTATGATAATATCATTATCATCAACTTTGTCATATTTGACAGCACAGATTTTATAGTTGTTTTTTGGCTTGTTGATCAGATGAGTAAATTTATTACCCATTTGTCCCACAAAAGTTCAACTTCTCCTGGACAAGCAGTTATGTGTTAATATTGAGCCACACAAAAGTAAGTGTAGTTTTTTTGAATACCTTTACAGATACTGTACTCTATATTAGCCCGGGCTCAGTGATGGAAACAAAAGAGATGGAGAAGAAATGAAGCAGAAATGGAGGATCAGCCAGTGAATGTTCCACATCCCATCTGCGCAAAGGGATTTCCTGTGTTTTATGCCGTAAAGGTTATAATTAAACTAAATTGTCAGCTTCTCAGCATTAAGCCTCATATCCTGCCATGTAATACAGCAGAGACATCTCCAAAATGACCATGTTATCTCTTCTGCCATTTCCTTTCACAAGACTGTCCCACTTCCAAAGACAGATTAACATATTTATACAATGGTTATTATCAGAGCTTACAGGATGACCCTAAAGGACCCATCAGGAACATGGAGAATCCTCACACAGCCATAATAATCATGGAGCATTATTACAAGGGATTTTCCAAGACTTTAAAGAGATTGTCATAACGTGGAAAGATACCACAACAAAGGGAAAACCCTAAGCCATTTAATGCTGTTGAAGATGTTTAATTGTCAGGGGTCACCAACTGTATTTTCATCTCAAACACAACTTTTACTGTGAAACACAAGTTTCACAGTAAAAGTTTTTTTTGCTTTTGTATTAGTAATCCTGTTTACTTTGGCCCCATACTGTATAATGTGCAATATGAAATTCCACTATTGATGTTTCATATAAATTGACCCTGGTGGAGCAATCTTCAGAGCAACCACCAGCAGGAGATTTTGTATGCTTAGGAAGTTTAAACACACAGCTGATAGCCGGAGGAGTGAAACTGCATACTGTTTGTAAGGTGCTTGACTAGTGTCTGCAGTCAGCTGCTTGCACAGCTCATAACTTAAAACTAAGCCACGTCTCGTACTTACACTCTGGAACCCAAGAATACAGAGAGCACAGATGTGTGGCTCCTAAAATATTCAACATACAAAAGCAAAGAGCCAACAAATAATTCATCGAGAAAATAAAGAAGAACAGTAGAAAACACGAGAACAAAAGCCATTTAGTCGGCAGGGGTAAAGTTTATGGTGCTCACATGAGGCCTCAGAATATGTGTGTGCCTTTTGTGGGTGGAGAACAAGAGGGAAAACATACAATGGTCCACCAGCCCCCCCACTCACCCTACTCCACCCCAAAGTTGAACCCAGAGCTCCCTCAGAGCCCCCCGTTCTGGCTTGATCTGGTTTGAGCTAGAACAATGATCTTTTGGTTTCGTGAGCTTTCCACCACACTTTCAGAGGGAATCTATATCTCTTGGCTGACGAATGCCTAAACGACCTCCGTGCAGCCGATGCCCGGTTTAATGAATCCCCCGCTCTCTCCCCACCCTTCCCTCTCCGGGGGTCATTCATGCAGAACTGACCGACTGTACGGTTTTATCTCAGATCATCAACACTCAAGATCATCACTGCGCACGTATGTGGGCGGCTTCCTTTAGGGCAAATGTTAACATGGTTATTCAGTGAGAAACAGTTCTGCTGAGAGGGAGGGGCTCCGAAGGCCGGCCACAAATGCTGGTATCCAACCTAAAGGTCCCACATTTGAGTAACACAATGATTATGTATGGGACTAAACCAGTTATGCCCGCCCCATTATTCTGTTTTCCTTTCAGTGTTGAGTGGGATGCATTTAAGCAGATCAAGCCTGGCATCGTGCCGATCAGTGGTAGTCATCGCTTATCAGGGCTGGGCTTGCTGAGCACAGATCCAGAGATTTCAATGCAGTCTGGGTATTCCTTACTGGGGGCAACAGGCAAACTAGAGACTCGAGGCTTTAATTGATGGAATATTCTGCTCACTGTGACTGATGTTCAGTTGTAATCATCTCCTTTTAATGGGTTATTTTTTCCTGCTCGTAGCTGAGTCATTCTGCACTGTAGCAAAATCTGTATCGTTTAGGCAGTCGCAAAAGAACAGTGAAACAAAATCCATGAGGTTTGGATTTCCTTTTGCTGGACCAAGGTCCAGATGGGGGTAGGTTTCTGCTTTCGTTTTGGCATATAAACACCAGACAAGTGCATTATAATCTGCTTAGTAAAACATTCCTTTACTTTTAGCTTTAGAGAAACAACAGATTAAACTGAAAAATAGTCTTGCGCAGTATATTCAGGGGCTGACATTTCACCTTGAATATTGATTGTCACCGTGAGGATGTGGGGTTTTTTGTGTGAAAAGAGAAAGTATCGAAGAATAGATGTCTGGCGATTTTACCCCACTCAGCCATAACAGACAGAATGCCACAGAGCACTTACATTTGACGCAAGCAAAGACAACAGGTGACTAAGGTCGCCAGCTGTCCTCTATTCTTACCATGAAAGCACTTTGGAAGTTGGCCATTGTTTCCTGGGCCGATAGGTTGCACTGTGACTTTGTACAGCACACCTTTACTTCCTGTGTACTGTGAGCACGGTGGCACAGCTCCCGTTACAGCCTGGAAACAGAACGGGTGGCATGGCGTGGTCGATCATTTGGCTGTCTGGCATTTCCCACGGAAACCCGTGGAGGATTCCTTCCTCAGCAGGTGGATGGAAGTGAGGCTCCAACAGGGAGGTCAGCAGTACCAGGAGCCTCAGATGGTTTCCCCATCCCTCCCCAGCTGTTGCTCAAGCCACATTCCCTGTCCAACAACTCAGGCGGCCTATGCAAACTATTTGAGTCTGGAGTATGCCTTTGTACGCATTTGTTGTCTGAGGGGGCTGTGCGCTTGCCTGAAAATTGTAAAATTTTTTATGTCTCAATATTTTTTTGGCATAGTTAGTACATTGTGCTGATAATTATCTGCCTCTTGAAATGATAAACAAATAGTCATGATTTATTTCTAGTCATGTGTCATGCTAAATGGAATTTGCAAGTCTGAGAAGTTGAGTATGTGGCTTATGAGAATGAGTGCCTCCACCCTTTAAACCAGAAGTTATTTTGTCAGACTGAGATAAACAAACATTAAAACACAAAGCTCTGCATTCATGTTCTTTGAATTCTTTGTATTTTTTTGACGCAGTGCATTTTGAATGAATGTTGGTGTAAACAAATATAATTGTAATGAGATCATCAGATATTCATCGTGGTGTTATCACATTAAAACTTCATCGTGGTTTGAACTCTTCCTTGAAAAAATTATTTTCTCTCAATTACATCTTTTCTTTATTGAGCACTGCTTAATTAGTAAAAGGAAATAAAGTTGTATTCTTGTGAAAGTTTATCTTAAACTAAGAATGTTCATAAGTTCGAAGTTCAGAAAGAAGTGTACCTCACCACCACAAATGCTTGTTGGGATTGTAAAGAAGTTGTGGTTATTATTATGCAACCAAACCAACAAGTTTTCACACCAGCCTTTTTTAACGAGGTCTACGAACAAATTGGTGTGGCTCTGTTTAGATGATCTTGCCCTTTGGCCATTACTTTCTCCATTCAGAGCCTTATGTTAAAAGTGTGGGAGCATTTTGAAAAGTGACCCCAGTCCCCTCAACCACGCCTGTCAAAGCGCATTTCACCTGTGACCAGTCGTCCCCACGCAGTCACACACTTGTGGTGACCTCACATTCTACACTCCTCTTCATGTACTCCACACTAACGCTTACTAAGGAACAATGAGAGAGCCAGAATTGCTTCCCACAGCATTATACAAAATGCAGGCCAGTTGCCATAGTTTGTTAGTGGCAGGTTTAAAGGAAATCTTTTGTCAAAGTGTAAATCTTGAACAGCAGTAACTTGTTTGACCCTTGACTTGCTGTTTGACAGCAATGATTGAGTGTGGCTTTCCTGTGCTTACACAGTCAGCAGTTGCTCTTTTATATGTCTGTAAGATAGGAAATGTAAGCAACAAGCAGATCCTGAGTGCACATCTCTCAAAACTCTCTTCTACATTATATTTCCTGAATTAGGGTTTTCATTTTATGGAGTCTGTTCTAAGTAATGGGGATTGACAGCCTTGATTTAGAGGCGAGCCCTATAGTCGTACATCATTGCTTGCGAACCACAATGAAAGCACATAGGCTGGTGGATGAAGACTATTACTCATTTTTATACAGCCTTGGCTTTGCATGCTTGTGTGTAAAACAATTAAATGGAATGGTATGTGGATGGGTTTGTACGAATAAACAGGTTGGTAAGGTTACAGATATGAGTCAGAATTGTGGGGAGTGATAATGAAAACCATATACAAAGTCAGGCAAAGTGTTTTGAAATATACTGAGTAAAAAGTATCCTATTTTTTTGCTAGTAGACATGGCGTGTACTTCTGAAATTAGTGTCTCGATCTGTAATTAGACAGGCAATCATACCCATTATTTCAGAAGTCAGAAAGTATACTGAGAAAAAAACTGGAACAGCCCATTGGGGTTATATTGTCCACACAAGGCAGAGTTCAAAAGGGGAAGATATTTATGCATTCAGCTGGCCTATGTGCCACGGTTTGCAGCGTTCCTGCTTCACTACATAAGATGGCTGTTGTTAAAGAGTGCAAACAAAGGCCAATTAATGAACCCGGGCTGCAGGGAGCAACTGCTGGAAGAGTGGACTTTAGAAACACAGAGATTTGTCCTCAGCACGCTGTTTCGAGGCCAATAGCATCTCGATGACTGCGCTGAATGCTGCTGGGAGGCCCTATTATGAAGAGTTTATGAGCTTCCTGCTCCCGTCTCACACATTGTGCTCCTGAGTGCCACAACTGTGTGGCTACACAGTTCAAGAGTGTATCTGGCTCCACTCTTGTCGTGTGCGTTGAGGGCACCGCTACATTTGTCTGTTGGCGTTCACGCTTAGTTGGTTAGCATCGTTCAGTTACAATGAGCTGTGATCAGATGCCTCCAAGTGCAGCGACATGACAAAACTAAGCTCCTGTTTATACTGTAGATATATGCAGGTTGAGGTAAAACAACTCATGGAAACATTTTTTAAGAAGTCAGCCAAGTTGAATGAAAATTTAAAAACTTTGTGTGCCCCCAAAGGCTACATAACAAAAAGCACCCTTTGAGCTCAGCTCTTTTCAGCCTACAGCGGGCATCCTTGGAGCATGCAGGAAGTGAGGCAGATTAAACCTTTTGGACCTGCTAAGTCAACATGTCTCTGCTCTGCGGTGTTGTGTTATTGTTCAGCTGTCAGACGAGCCTTAGCTCATCGTACTCGGCTACACTCACCGTCCACACACTCAACAATGACCGCTTATCTCTCCAGGCTATACCAGTGTGGCTCTGTCAGTGTGCCGGCCAAATAGGGCATTATTAGGTAAAGGCAATGTTAATTTCCCAGCATCCATATTAGCCTGATAGCAGATGTGCGTTCTCTGCATTCTTTATGTTGAACAGGAATTATAGGTTCAATTGTTAGTGACGTGCTGATTGAAAGCTTTAAGAAAGAGGTAATATTTCTCTGAAGGGGGTGTGTTTGTGGGTGTGTGAGGATGCTGGGTGGGGGAGGGTTTAGTATGTGGCAAAGAAGGGACAGGCAGTGGAATGTTGTTATCCAGGGATTTACCACCATGTATTATTATCTAACCAGTTTACTGCTGACTTGCAGGGGGGATATAGGTTAGTAGACACTAGCGATATTCATTTATAAACCCCAGCTCTACTGATAAGTTTAAAATGCCCTCTCACCATCAGTCCACTCGCAGTCACTGCAAGGGTGGAAGTAAATAATTACAGCTACAAGTCTAACTTTACTTTTATTGAAGTACATTTTTACCGAGGCATTGTATTCCACTACATTTTAAATCACATTACAGAGGCTGTCCATAAACAACAGAAACTGGACAATCATAAATTGGGATTTTTAGAGTTGTGGAGCCCTTTGCAGTCAGCAAAGAAGAGCAAAGAAGCACTTTATTTTGTAATTTCCTTTTTTTTCAGCTAAAAGACTCAATTTAAATGAGTTTCTTTTTACTTTCACTGAAGTAGATTTTAATACCAGTCCTTTTACTCTACTCAAGTAAAGTATCAGCAAAGTGTTCTAGTGAGCAGTAGAACACTTTCCACCACTGCCCATAAGCCAATACCATAGTCATACAAACATTTATTTTCGTCATGCTTGGAAGAGGCTAGGGTGGAAATTGCATTCCTAATTAGGATTAAGGAAAGGGTCAGCCCGCCTGGACCAGAATGTGAGGCATTTGCAATGAGTGTGACTGATGCCATCTGTGCAGAGCGTGGTGAGGAGCTAATTCTGGCACTGAGTGTGGCGCGATTTAACACAGATTTTCGTGGTAGCAGCTCCAGTTCAAGCATGGGATTTGACTTTGACTGTGGCCAAAAAAACTGTTGCAATGAGCTGAATTACCCCCCTCCCCCAGCCCCCATTAGATCTCCTTTAAGCTGACGCCATGGAGCTCCCCAATTCATTTGGACGTCCAACATGTGTGGCATGTCAGATTGTTCGCATATCAGAGATGCTACGCCAGGGGAGGCCTGCTCACCCTCTTGGCTTTATGCCTCAATCTGTTTTGACAAGGCGTTCTCAGTGTCTCTCTCAAGAGGCTGACCTGGGCAAGAAAAATGACCCAGCAATTATTTCATTACACAGTATGGTCAGCGTTTCTCTGGATGCCTGTGAAAGGCAGGGAGAATTACCGCTGCTTACACTTCTTACCTGGGAGGGTTCCCAATTAGCGGACTATGGGGGGGCTCAGGCTGGTGCTGACAGCCACTATAAATAGTGTCTGGGCTTTTTGAATGCTAACCTGTTCTCACCCTAGCGCAGAATAACTAATGGATGTAGGCCTACTACCTGTGATCATCTGCTGATCATCTACATCATCACTAAATGACACTGATGTAGGTTTTGCCCTCACCTACTGAGCTGTTTCCCACCTAAACTGCAGCTCCACTGAGATATGTGTTGTTTTTAAAGACCACATTGCAATTGTTCTGATTTTTTAGATAAAGGCTATTCACCTGTCATCATATCACCCCTCAAAGGTTGACAGTGACAAGGTGAACGCTCAATGTTATATGATGTGAAAAGATAAAAATACTACTGACTTAAGATGATGCCTCCTTTATAATTTTTATTTTTTTATTTATTTTATTTTATTTTATTTTTTAACTTAACTTATTTTACTTTCACAAACAGAAAATATTAAATACAGCGTCAAAGGTGACGCATTTCCAAAGAATCACTGTGTAAACAATGGGGGTTTGCACACTGAGTTAGATTCTGGTCCTTTAAACATCTGAAATTATAAACCTATCTTTTCGGCCCCTCATGTTTTCCACAAAGAACTCTGGCATGTGTTGACTGTATTAGATTTAGGTCTGTTTTCCTGCTTTGTATGTGGAATGTCTTTATTCCTTAGACTCAATAACGATCAACCATTGTTCTGTTTAATTAAGCATTCATTCACTCCTACAGCCTGAAACTGTGTCACAAAACAAAGGTCTCCATTGGCATGCATGACTGTTAGGACCATGTGAAGCGTCAGTGTGACACTAAACAACAGTACTATTTTTATCCAGCAACCAGGATCTGATTATCTCGGTGCCAAGATGTTTCACATGACTTTGTGAGTAATGTTCTCTTCACAGATCATTCAGAGGATATTACTGCTTTCTAAATGCTTGATTATCAAGAACAACTTTGGCAGCTGAAGAGACTGACTGTGTCTAACTCTAATGATGAGCTAATAACATTAAAGAGCAGGGGCCTCACGTTTAAAGCATGCTTACACAAATAGTTTGCCTAGGTGTCATTTTCTGCCCTGAATTTTGAATTTGAAAAAGTTCATCTTCACCAGACTGAACAACTTTACAAGTGAGATATGTTTATGCCTAATGCTATTTGTTGTTGTCCATTTTATCAGGAACAAATGTCAGATGGCATACAATCTGAAGAGGATTGAGATTTATCAAGGATGGTTTGTGTGTGAGTTTTCATACACCAGATTTCCTCATTTGAGCACATAAAACCATGGAGCGAGGAATCTGCTCAGAGTATTTACACACGAGGCCCCAAATCTGAGCTGATGGTCCAATGCAGTGACTGGCAGTGTAGCAGGCTAAAGGCACAGTGCGTATAAGGTGGAAGAGTGAAAGTTGCATTTCCTACTCTGTGGTCCAGTCCTGTGAGCTAGTTCTACTTTGCTTGAGGACAAAGTGAGAGCAGGCCAGATGTAGACACTAACACTGACGCAAAGTGACAGGTTCCCAGGCATTCGGTGACACCATCAGCTCCTCCCCTACCCCCCTCAGTCTCTCATTGGCTCAGACCAGGCCTAGTCTTTGACCCTGCCTAGATCAGAGGGCTCACCAGCAGTAAGGCACATGGGTTGCCCTGGTCTTAGCGGGCTCACAGATCAAGGCCCGCAGCAGTCTTGCATGGAAATGCAGAATAAATGAATACACAAGGAGCCCTTCCGGGTAATGCTGAACTGTGGTTGAGTGCACCTGGAGAAAACAGGATGCAAATGAACTAACTCCTGAAACTAAGCTGCAACTTCTAGTCAGGTAGAATTAGACACACCAGGGGTAGAAAGGTAGGTGTAAATAAAACAGCCATTCCAGGACATCACCTTGAGTTCAGGATAAATACGTGAAAAGGACGACTTCTGGTTTCATTGTTTTGAGTGATCCGAGTAGCTCTAACCTTACGGGTTACAGTTGATGTCAGCGTGAATTTTGAGATCTGAGATCATAAAGTTTGGATTTTTATGAGTTCACATCACTTTGTATTTACACTTAGAAAATTTCCATCATCCATCTGTTTTTTTTTATTTTTTGTTTGTTTGTTTGTTTGTTTGTTTGTTTTTTTAGTCTGCCTTAGGTTACTTCATCCTGCTCTTCCTCTACATCCCATTACATTGCTCATGTGCATATTATGGCTGGATTGTGCCCAGACTATTTAGCATTCTGATCACATTGTGAGCCTAACCACTTGATTTGTGAACATTGTAGTTCTGCAGGTTGGCCATATTCAGTACCTGAGTCAAAGCGTCTAACTTTGTGGAAGCTATACTTTCAGTTAAGATGACTACAGGCTGGCCCTCTTAATTGCTGATATGGAAATGTTTTCTCAATCGATTGTAAAATGTGTGAGTAAAGTGAAAAGAAAAAGCCCTTAAATTAGGTAGGCTACTG
Organism: Neoniphon sammara; assembly: GCA_900302535.1. Classification (NCBI taxonomy): domain Eukaryota; kingdom Metazoa; phylum Chordata; class Actinopteri; order Holocentriformes; family Holocentridae; genus Neoniphon; species Neoniphon sammara. The sequence goes on from OMKZ01029204.1 coordinate 57,579, forward strand.
GTGTAAAAAAGAATTAGATGAGTGGTGTTGGCATGAAACTTTGCGTTGGACTTTCTTCTTACTCTAATAATTGCATCTAAGGTAGCATTCACAAAATTACCTGTGAGTTTTTCAGATGCTAAAATTTAATTATCATTTCACAGCAATGGACTGATTTCAAAAACAGAATATAAAATAATTGGTTGTTTTTGAATGTTTGTTTTACCAAACATATTAAGAGACAAACTGCTGCTTGAACCATTTCCTGGCCTTACAGAAAACATATCAAACTATGACCCACATACCGCTGTACGTACTGAACCCTGACTTTTGCGATCCACTCCACCCCTAGTATTTATACAGCGGCTGTGCTGTGCAGTATGTGATACATTCATCTATAGGTTTTATATAGCTGCGTGTTTTACATACGCATAAAGTTTGCTGCTCCTGCACAGTCACAAGCTGCTGCGGCTCTGTCCAATTATGAGATCCAACATGGTGGTGACATTTGCTTAGCTGGAGGAGTGTCTGATATATTTTACTTTATGAAGCTTGTTTTATCTTCAGTTTTAAAACTCTATGTAAGGTCATACCAGCAGGATGGAGAACTATGAAGGTGCTGCTGTAGATTTTCCAAAACTTAGTCTTTTCGATCTGCTTGATCTTTGCCACACAGACTGACAGATTGAGGCTCCTTTGGTCATATAATAAAGTGTATGTGTACCACTGTGGTATCCACTAACATGAGAAGAGAGGAAAAGAGAAATAGAGAGACAGTTTGGAAGATAAAAATGTAAATAGTCAAGTGTGTAAAGCAGCTCACAACATGATAAAGCCAAATATTTGGGTTACACTGTTGCCTTGGTTTACTTATTAGACTTCCTTCTTTCAGACTACGTTCTCTCACTTTAGGTGCTTTGTGCGTTATACACGTCATTTTTTCAGTGTAGCTCAAGCTTAGAGAAAAACAACTGTTATCAAAAGGGGTCACTGTGTAATGAAAAAAAATACAATATTGTTTTCCTCAACCCAGTGGAAAGTTATTTCCCCAGTCGATCAAGCAACGAGATTACTAACCCATGTGGGAGCGTTACTGATTTTACATCACAGCAGTAATCTGAAATGTTCACGTAAAGAGGTCTCACAGAACCCCGACCACCATACAGTCATCTGCGATTTGCAGCTCCAGAGACCACAGAGGTAAAAATAGGGGCGAGCAGGGATGTAAGAAAGTTGACGAATCAAGATTAACGTCCACTGAGGGAGTCCGACACTGTTGGATGACCACAGCTGTGACAATACAACCTGGGGTCACTCTGCCTGCCAGCTCAGCCCTGAAACCACTCCCTCAATTTGTTTGTGTTGTGGGGTTACTATTTTCATGGAGGCAGACTTCAGTGGGCTCTTCAGTCACTTTCTCCCACAGCAAACAAAACAGGTGGGATCCGGTCTAGCTGTGGTCACCGGTGGGGGGAAGGGACACGGCAAGTAAGACCGTAAGAGAATCCAGTTACTATGGAAATATTACAAATATTGCTATGGGAACTGGAGCACCAGAGCATGCTTTGTCTAGGATCTAGCTGTAATCGTCTCTCAGAAAGAAGCTTATGGTAATATGGGATGCTCTTATGAATTAATTTGTCAGGCTTTGTGTCCCAACTGGCATCATAGAGTTTTATCAAATGGAAATTAGCATCTCCTCAGGGTAAAGCATGCAAGACATGAGAGTGCTTGAGCAAGAAATACGCTGTTCAGATTCTTGTCTATTTTTGCTCGCCTCCAGTCTGAGTTCTATTGTTACAACGCACGGTTTTACATATCTAAATTAAAAGGGCCATTCCACTGATAATTCACATTAATAGAATTTTGCTCATAGCTTGGCTGTAATATGACTCTTTCCCTTAAGATTTTAGTTATGGTGGTCCTGTGTTCACTAGACGCTTGGTTGTTAAGCATTTGCTTCCATCTGACTTAATATAAAATCATTTTTACTTTTCTGTGTGAATAAAAGTATATAAGACAACTTCAAATCACTCAAGTGATATTTTCAAATAATGGCGTAAGTTTTGAGCTATGCCTATTTTTCATCTCCTTCATTCGTATTTTTAACCTAATTTCAAGTGTCCTCTGGATGCCATCATTCTGACAGTGTCATTGTCCAGAATTCTCAGAGACAGTTTAAGGAAATGAAATCAGACAAGATTGTTTACAGTTTTGCCTTTTTTTTTTTTTTTTTTTGTCCCTTGAAACACTTTTGCCTTGAAACACACTTATACAGTCTCCTTGTTTGGCCATATTGCGCTTGGGGCTCAGACTGAACTTTGTGCATTGTGACCAGAAACTTAGCGGTCAAGTGTGCAGTGCCAAAAACGGTAACCTAGTTTACTTGAGAAGATAAACATTTACACGCCTTAAAAGATGTTGTGTGTGCTTTCAGCAGAGAAATTCAAACAAGAACTCCTTAAAGGGATGCACAAGTGAAACCCCACAGGAGACTTGGCAGCCTCTTGTCACAACATGAATTGTAAAGGGCAGCAGACTTTTGAAATGGGCCGGACGGTGTTGAGGGTTCCTAAAGGACTGACGCCATTTGGTCTAACTTAGGGTTTCCAGGAGGTTGGGGGGTAATCTAATCTAATAATCTGTAAGGATTAAAAAGGCTTTTGGTTGGCTACAGGTAATCTTGGGCAATTCCAGCGCTGATGTTATTTTTTTTTTACCCTTCAGAAATGTTATGAATGTGAAATTTCACAGCACTGTCCAACTTCTTTATCTGGATGGCTGTGGAATTCGAAAGAAATACATAATTCACTTTTTTTCTTTATGTTTCATTGCCTCTAAAACTAATAAGAAATGCATTCATACATTTCTAAAACCAAGAATAATGTGGGTTGAAAGTCAATAAGCTATATATTTTGTGAATGAAACAGTCAACATAGGGCTGTATTTATAAAAATACACCATCAAAATTATTTTACAATTGATTTTACTTGGAAAAATGCAGGTTCACTTTTTTCACACTGAGAGTGACCTTGTTCTGGACTTGTGGACTGGCTGTTTTGTGAATGCTTTTCATTTGATGAGGTGTTACATTCACATCTCACAAGCCACTCGAACGCATAGATTTACATTGCAAATCATCCTTGTTTGTTTGCTTGGCTGTGTTTTCTTGTTGACTTTGGTAGCTTTTGATGTGATGATGAACAAGCTTTTTCATTTTAGCTTTTTGCTGGTGTGGTAGTTCAATCAGGGACACTCAAGGTGAATGGGACAAGTAGATGTACATTGAATAAAAGCTGTAGCATGGCCCAAAGTGACCCAAGCAGGTCTGGTCTTCTCGGTGGCAGAAAGAAACAATGGATTGACTCTCCCTCATTCAGAAAACCCAGAGTGATGGACTGGAGAAATATGAACCTATTATTATCTATGTGCAGCATTTTCATTTTTCACTTTCTTGCTGTCAGTGCTACAGTGACACACCACGTTTCACAAATGTTTTTTACCGCTTTTAGCCATGTTCTGATTTGCTTCCTTCGTTTGTGTGATAAGTTATGTTGAAAGTGGGAACATGGTGATGGGATGTAAGCTGGATGAATATTACCGCTATCTAGGCCGCGTTGTTCATGCAACATTATGCACTGAATATGTATGCAGCATATAAGTCCTTATGTTTGTGAGTTTGCTGTTGCATGTGTGTGTAGATGCACATTGCACATTCTGTGTTGTTACCTCAGTTACAAAAAGGTGCATGAGCTTCTGTGCATCTTACATATAGCATAGAAAATATGAAGGATATTCAGGTTGTGTTGTCATTTTTATAAGCTGTGGAAATATATATCATTCGGAGGACACGACCTTGGAGTCGTCAGTGGTTGATAGGGCAGGGTTGTCAGGGAGCGGGAGCAGCTGCAAGTGTTTTACTAGAAGGACTGGGTCCAATTTGACACTGTCAACACAAGGTGGGTGCTACACAGTACATGCAGACTCCCCCGTCCAATCAGAGCTACTGAACAGGGGAGGAAAATCAATTGCTCCATGGGCACCATTTGGTCAGCAAACAGAGAGCTCTCTTCCTTGGGGAGTCAAATCTCTGCAGCAGTTCTGAAGCACTGAAGAATATGAACAGCTTCACGGAGGAGAAGCTGTACTTCCCTAGCGATGGCTGAAAAAGTCTGTGAGGAGAGTTTCAAAACAGCAACTGGTAGATAGTTAGTGAAACTGGGTGCGCTTACTTTGATGTGTGCAGCTTCCAAAGGGGCGTGGGAATATTCTCTGTCGGCACGAGGCAAGGAAGCTCCATGGGGAATATCACCAGGTTGGTTAATTGAACCTTTCTATTTATGAAGCTGGCATCACCTCTCTGCATTCACTGAGCACCGTCACGGGAAGCCGAGCTGAATTTCCCAGGGGGAACAATAGGAAAAAAGCAGGGAATCATTACATAGCGTAGGCATCAAGAAATATGCTGCTCTTGCGCGCCTATTGTATTATTCAGTGATGTAAAACCTGGGGGGTTTATCAGGGCATTACACTAAGATTACCGAGAAAGCCCTGCACCCATCATGAGTAGGCCAAGGAAGATTAAAAAAAAAAAAAAAAAAACTTTGATGCAGATT
>OMKZ01029204.1:62193-76671 GCA_900302535.1 Neoniphon sammara
GGACAAAAAAGATTAAAAAAAAAAAAAAAAACTTTGATGCAGATTGCCAGATCTCACACAGCTGTGTCCTGCCAAGAAGGCAAAAAGCGAGAAGGGAAACAGAAAAAAAAAACTCATAGCATATGTAGGTCACTGAACACCTGCATGGTTTGAGAGCTAATAAGCTACATCACACACATTACACACAGACCTGGTCATGCAAAGGCAGGTTCAAGTGAGAAATGTGCCACATTTGCACAATAGGCACACATGTAGGGATTGTGGAGGCCTTCAGCCACAGTTTTCATCAGCTCCAGAGATCAGGGAAAGTCCTTAGAGGATATCCTAAAGGTCAATAGAGTGTACAAGAACACAGACAGGATGAATATAAAATCATCAAGGAAGGATGTGTCCAACAGATTGGAGGACTAATAGGAAACACCGGCCTCACAGTACACAGTCAGCACTTCCTGAGCCTCCATCAGACCCAAACATTTGCTGTCTGATACAGCAGGCCAGGAAAGCTCATGATAAATAGATTGGTCAGATAATTTAGGAACCAATCAAATTTATCATCAGCTAGGCAGGCTTTTTAGTTCAACCCTGAAACAATTCCACCTGTTTTTTTATTTTGTTTGTTTCTTTTTTTTTACTGGGGGAGATACTGCATGAAGAAGTGAACATATGTTAGCAGTACCAGTGAAAGAGCTAAAAATCACAACAGCGCCCATTTTTCACAAAAAAAAACCCCAAAACAACAACAACCGAAAAAAAAAACAAACAAAAAAAAAACAATACAAGAGCCGCTAATAAATCCGTCTTAACAGTATCTCAACAAACAAAAACACTGGATGGTTTTTGGATGGATTGAAAGGATTAGAAGTTCAGATGAGTCAGATGAATCAGACTTCCCCGACTTGCCCTCTAGAGGATGTAGGTTTAGACATCTCCTGACACTCTCTGCCGTCCCTAGGACATGATTAGGAATTCGGCCCTCCTGCCTGAAAGACTTTCAGTGTGTAAATCACTTAAGGCTGTGTGCTACTTATGGACTGTATGGCTCCTACTGGATTATTCAGTGTTTGTCTTTTCCCCCGTGCCTTCTTTATCTTTAAATCAAAGTCAAGGATAAAATGTTAACATTCACAGCAGAATGAAATCAATCAAATGTCACTGGTAAAATGCAGTTATCAAACCACTTATTAGTCTATACCACACTGACTTAAATCAAACATAAAGTGAATGCTTCAGAAAAAAATAATACAATTGTTTTTACTAATGCTAACTATCTGTATGTGTTTAATTCATGTCTATGCTCTGCACACGAAAAATGAAAATGTATTTTCAGTCAGACTGTGAGTCTAGTTTTCCTGTTTACTGGCTGTGGGGTCTGGATGTAGATGAACTTGTGTGACCAATCTTTTTGAGTGGGGGTTTTATGTGCTTTCCTGGACAGCTGTTTCCAGGGCAGACCTCTGAAGCTTTTTATCTCTACGTCAAGCTCACTTAGGCACCTAATCTGCACTAATACTCTGCGAATTAAGGAGGAGGACAGGGGACAGGGTATAAATCATTCCATTAGCCGTTTCAGACCAAATATGAATTAAATGCTGGTTTTAATGGGTAGTACTTCTAAATTAATCACTGGGAATAATTTCTTGTCAACTTTGGATTCTATTTCATCATGGCATATTCTGATGTTTTGAACCCTTAACATACTTGGCCTACATAGATATGGTATTAACTTACGCAGTACTTGCAGGGCATTCATAGCTAAAACCTAGAAGGAGAGGACTGACATGGTTCGCTAGCACCAGACACAAACCAAACTTTTGAAAAAAAAAAAAATATACAATTTTAAGAGTTGTGGAAGTAAATAAATGAACTAAATTTAACCAGCCAGTAACACTGACTAGCAGGTCTTCTCACTGTGGAGTGAGCATGCATTCACTCCCATCCCTACATTCACTGTAATAAAAATATAACTTTCCAGTCATGCTTCATCAAAAGAGGGTTTACATCTGAACAAGAAACTTTTGTATTACAAATGTAGCTACAAGGTGGCGTCAGAAACATGAATGAGTTGACAAACAGCATTTCCCCTCCACCGAGCTATTAATTCTGCCAGAGCCCTGTGTGCTTTTCTGTACGATAGCATGGAGCGAGAACTGAATAGGCAGCAGGCTTTGACTGGGAGGATGGTGTTTTGATTGTCACACTGTTGAAAACAAGTGCCGATCCCCACCCTTATTTCTCTGTAAAACTTCTCTCCCCGCTTCAGTCACTTTTTAAACTACTTTTTTTTTTCTTAGGTTGGCTAGGAATGTTTCTTTCAGTGCCGTAGCGCTAAACTTATTACACTTGGGGCTTAACTTTGTTGTCTTTGCTGTGACAGCGCAGGAAAAAAAAAAACACAGGAATCACATCTGGAGAGGCAAACCCAATATGCGTTATCAAATATTTATTGAAATTAGCAATCAGAAGAGTATGAGTAAGTTTCAGTGTCCTTAAAAACTTGTTGTCCTCAACTGTTGTATACTGAACTACTTTTCCCCTGAAATTAAAATTATACGTATTTTGCTATGCAGTGCAATTACAACTCTATCAGGACTTGAACTGTTTTAAGTCCTGTATTATCTCTCTTTTATAATATGATTACCACAGCCACTACTATTACTACTACTAATAATAATAATAATCATAATAATAATAAGAGTGATAATGGAGTGCTTTGGGCCTGTATGGAAATCAGCTTTTCGTTGCCCCCTTCATCCACTGGAGGTCAGAGGTCAGGCTCACCTACAAAACAGTAGCCTGGAGCTGATAGGGATTCAGTGCCTTGCTCAAGGACACTTCAGCCAGGAGGATGGCTGTTGACATGGTGGCTTGATGCTGACTCCTCCTGTTTCTTGAAGGGCGGCTTTACTACTTATTCCTTGTTATCAATATATTTGATGATATCAGCAACCTCGTCATCTGCTGTGCAAATCATGTTACACTTTTTATTACAGATACAGTAATAGACAAGTTTAAAGGACTGAAAAGTCTCTACAAGGGTGAGGTTTGACCTACTTTTGTCCTCCACGTGCTGTTACTACCATCAACATGGGATAAAAACAAGCTGTCATCCTGTAATGATCTCAAGAAAGACAGTGGGCTAATCAGCTTACCCTGTCTGCTTGAGCAGGTGCCCCTCAACACGGCTCTGCACAGAAATGACAGTTGGTGGAGGCCAAAACTAATATTGATTTAGCAGTTCCTATAAATGAGGGGCCCACTACCACAACAGCTATTACTAATTAGTAGCAAGCCACACCCACATGCACCACTTCAAACCAGACTTCAAATTGTGGGGCCTGTGCTCCAGATTTTATTACAACTGAAAATGGATGCTACATTTCATTATGACCCATGCTGTCCTAAGGTTATAACCACTTGCTGCACAATGGACCAGTGAGGTTTATCACTTAGGTCCCAAGCCAGTTGTCTACAGTAGTGTGTGGGCGTAGCCACTTGCTGGAGCCCATGGCGAGTAACAGTATCAAATCCAACAGAGGAACATGTGAGTTAGGAGTTGGCACTGAGACAAATGAAGATGAAGCATTCCACAGATTTACAGTGACGTTACAATCTGGACAAGTGACCCTGCATCTTAGAGCCACAGCATCATTTGTGTCTCAGAAACTGTTCATGAGCACGTTGCTTGGTTAACAGTCATGTGTGTGTGACTTTGAGCGGATTTGTGTGAGGTCCACAGGCTGTCAGAATGATTCAGCAGCGCCCCCCTCCCAAGGCCTTATCCCTCATACTCTACCATGGACCAACACAGATCATTCCAACGTGCTCGTGCACCATTAGTCCCACATGGGCAACAGCATCAGGCCTAGAGAGAGAGAGAGAGAGAGAGGGAGGGAGAGAGAGAGAGGGAGGGAGAAAGAGGGGGTAGGCAGGCGGCTGAGCCACTGGCATGGTGAGCTTGCCCCGAAAAGGGCACATGCCTCCCTGCACAATTATCCACTGTGCATAGAAACAGCACCCCCACCCCTCAACATACATACAGACACACACACGCACAGCAGTGTGACCACCAAGACTAAAAATGGAAGGTCACAGCCAAAGTTGATCATATTAATTCAGGATTGGAAGAGAGCGAAGGGCTTTGACGTTCAAGCGACGCCAAAGTTCTTTTTAATTGACTTTATGAAATTTTGGATGAGCAAACGGGTTAGAGACATCCCCAAGGAGGGCGTTCCTGCAAGCGCAGCACATCAGTCACTGTCCACTGGTATTGCGCATATAGCATGAGATCATCCCTGTATCATGAAAATTCATGCTGCAGAGAGACTCATGTTTCCGTTGCCCTTTCTCTTCTCTTGTTTTGCAGGCTACCTCACCGTGTTAGCAGTGGTACTGAAAACAAACGACGAGTCACCATGGACCAACGAGTTTGAATGTAAGAGCCAACCGACACACATTTCCCACAAAAACATGGAAGATTAGACTTTGTTAGCACAGCCTCGAAGCGATGAGAACCAGTCTGTCTCTTTCACATCCATGTGGTATTAATTTCCTGCCATGATATCACCTCCTTCTTCCCTTTCATGCAGCAATTGAATTATCGTGTTTGATTGAGTCCATCTCCACCACCAACCCCAGAATTGAGTGGAAGAAGATACAGAACGGAGGACCAAGTTATGTGTTCTTTGACAAGAAGGTCTCAGGTGATGTATAATGCACATAAACAGCTCAAATTTCACAGTCTGTTGATTTTTTTTTTTTTTTTTTTTTTTTTTTTTTTGAGTCAAACAAAATCACATTCCTTGGCAGGCTTGCACTCTCAGTTATGCTTATTAATGGTATTTTTAAATGTTTTTACTCCTGTAGGTGATTTGGAGAATAGAGCGAGGATCCGAGAACCTGCAACACTAGTGATCACCAATGCCACAAGATCAGATACAGCCAAATATCGTTGTGAAGTCACTGCCCCCGAAGACCAGAAGTCCTTTGACGAGATTGTGATTGACCTCGTCGTGAGAGGTACCCCTACTCTAATATCCCTGAAGAAACCTTTGCCAGTGAAACTATTATAAGCTGTGTTATTGCTCAATCAGTGTGTTTTAGGCCCTGTATTACATAGACAGGGCAAAATAAATTACTTCGCTTATGACAAAAAAATATGTTGCTGCTTTGATACAAAATTTATAGAAAGTAAAATTCCAAGCCATCATTGTGGCCTTAAAAGAGAAAGCTCTCTTGGTGATTCACACTTGGGATGCTGTAAGCCGAAACCACGTTGTAGGTCGCACCAACCCTTTGGCATACATTCGAGGATGCGTTGTGACCAGACCTGCCCAGCTGCAAAGGCGTGTTCTGGGCTATAAGAGGAAACCTCTGAAACTGCATCTGCTCTAAATTGCAGTGCTAAAGAAAGCAAGCGCTGCGTGTTTTGGTGGCAGCGTTTGGCACAGGACAAAAATCATGTACCCGTCTAGGTCATGTCAACATTTATGAGTCTTTACAGGCCATATGAGGCCAGGCTGACATTGTTTTTAACACTTGTTTTTCCTTCAGCACCATGAAACAGCCGTATCTTTTTCTGACATGGAGATGCTTGCTGGGCACTAGCCCGCTTCAGAAGCAGAAAACTCCTCTGTGAGGACTCAGTATAGTGACTACGCTCATATGTTTCGTGTCACCGCAGTAAAGCCAGTGGTGCCAAAATGCAGCGTCCCAAAATCCGTGCCTGTTGGGAAGTCAGCTGAGCTTCGCTGTGTGGAGGAGGAGGGTTTCCCAAAGTCTCAGTACCAGTGGTTCAGAAACAGGGAGGAGATCCCCGAAGACCCAAAGACCAGTCCCAAGTTCTTCAACTCCTCATACATGCTCAACTCAGAAACAGGAACTCTGGTCAGTATGCGTGTGTGTGCATGTGTTTGGACAAGGACATGTTTTAATGGCAAGGGCGGGGCAGCAGGGATGGTGGCCTGATGCCCAGGGGTGGGGGCAGATATTTTAGGGAGACAGTTGATGGTGCGAGAGGGCTTCAGCCACGAGGGGAATCTGCTGTCCTCGTTTGCACATTCCTCAATTCTCTCTTGCTTCCCAGCACAGCCACATCTACTCACTGGCTTGCTCAGGGCCACTCTACTGTCAGCCGTCATGCTGTCCCTCTCACATGTTGGCCAGGGAGTCACACACAACAACACAGGACAGTGTCGGCTTTTACATAAAGCTTGTGCGCGTTTGCTGAAAGCTCGGTCACCACAGATTCCCTCCCACAGAATGTCTAAAACAGTTTTAAGCTCTGTTATATGTATATTGTTCACAAAAAGCCACCACAGTGCCATATCTGCTCAGTTGTCCATGCGGGAGAAACTAATGCTCATCCCCCATAGTTTGACACAGAAAACGACCACAATATGTGAAACTTAGAAACATTTTATGTTGAACTGGATTTGATTGTTTGGGCAGGAAAAGATCACCACTGAACAATAAATTGTGTGCCTCCAGGGACTGTTGGTTTTCATGTTTTCCTTTGTGTACATCCCTGTTAAAATATAATGGTGAGCGTGCTGTGAGATTGACAGACAACAGCATAGCCTAGAAACCTTTTATCCTATGGTTTTGTGTTGTTTTTAAAAGGAAAATCTAATTCAGCACCACAGACAGATCTGTATTAATGCCTCATATCTCGACAATTTCACCAATATAAGGCTTATTTTGATGGATCAGGTTCAGCTGTGTGAGTGCCTCTATATACCAGGGGATTCATTCAAATCACAGAGGATGTGAGGAGACGACATTTCTGGCCACTGTGTTGGATTGTTCATCCACTCTGGACAGCAGTTCTGTTCAGTTTTTCTATTTAATGCTGCTTATCTGTTGGTAGCAATGAGGCCATTTAATTTTATGACATTTTTATCTGTTATCAGAAACTATGCTAATCTGCTCCGTGTGACACTTTTGTTTGTTTACACCCATGCTAACCCCACCCACATCCTGCCACTATGATTACACAGACAGTATGTATTGTGATGAATAATCAAATTGAAAAGATGATCACAAAATGGATGAGACGGCACCAAAAAAAAAATAATTATCACAGATGTTTGGAAAAAATGTTCCAAAAAAACAAACTGTAAATATTGACAGTATCTGTTACAGAGAATGGTTTCGTATTAATCAGAGCTGGTCTGTGTTTTCTCCAATGCAGAAGTTCAGTGCAGTCAGAAAAGAGGATGCAGGAGAGTACTACTGCCGAGCGAGGAACGACGCAGGACACGCAGAGTGTGGACCCCAAATGATGGAAGTCTGTGAGTGTGTCACACACTGACAATGACAGAAATGGCCAATCGGGGCCAACGGTCACCTTCATTTTGTGTCATTCAGTTAAGCATTACCTGATTAAACAATACTCTGATGGCCTATTTCATCCTGCCTTTTAAGATCAGGTCACTGGTCAAACTCCAGTGTCACTAACTCTGCTTCCATTTCTTCCTCTTGTCACTCCACAGATGACATTAACATTGCAGGGATTATACTGGGAGTGCTGGTGGTTGTCGTAGTGCTCTTATGTATAACAGTGGGGATCTGCTGCGCGTACAAGCGAGGCTACTTCACCAGCCAAAAACAGACAGGGAACAAGTAAGACATCCGAAAATGTGTCTGCATGCAAATTATCTGCAAATATTTGAATTCATTTCTAACCTGCACTAAAACTACCTAGCATCCAAAACACCTGAATCATGAACTTTGTGTCTTTCAGTTACAAAGTTCCAGCTAAAGGAGACGGGGTGGACTATGTCAGGACAGAGGATGAGGTGAGTAAATAATAGCAGATGTAAGAGGATATCTTCAGAATCTGTAAATTGTAGTATAAAAGGGTAATACTGATGCTATGGTGAAGGACAGTCCAATCACTATTTGCGAACATGAACGTCTCTCCTCTAAATAAAGAATTACATTTATACACTCTGATGTAATCAAGATGTAAAAGCTGTAGCTGCTCCACAGAAAATGAGTAGGAGGTTGACTCTGTGAAGTGTCAGAGCACTCTCATAGTCACTTTTATCAACTTTACTGATGTGCATGAATGGAGCTGGTCAAGATTTTAAATTTTGATCAATCATAGGTTTATGTTGGTGTTGGCTCAGACTATCGAAATGGTATGAATTTTTAAATTGGATGGGATTCATCTTTAAGGTGTGGGGCCTCACACAGGATGCTTAAATCACTAGAGGGACCACCCGTCTTTCATTTCCTACACTTAATGTGAAATCATCACATATGCACATTAATGTCAGTCGTTCGAATCACACATCTTTATGCCTACATTTATCGAATGTGAACTGAAAGTGTCTGCAGCGTGTAGTTACATCTGAAATATTTCCACGTTCTGAAGTTTTGCTCTGTGTTCCTTGTAGGGCGACTTCCGACACAAATCCTCATTTGTGATCTGAAAAGGGAGCGGAGGGTGAGGAGCGATTTGCTCAGGAGTCAAAAGGCATGACATGTTGGACTGCACTCCAAGCTGTTTGACCAGGGAGCTGCCATCGCTCGTGTCGCGCGCTCTCGGCATGACTCAAACAATTCAAGTTTGCCAAAGGTGACAAGTTTTCACAGGACAACAGTATGTACAAGTATTACACAGATAGGGACTGATATTCATTTGTTGACCTTATCACCACCAACTGACTTATTTAGCTAAATTATGGAGTTCTTACGTTACAGTTATTGCATGGTTTTAAAAGTTCAACACTAATCAAGATAAAGAAAACAATTTCCGTGAGCTGTTCCGCCAGGTACAAAAGGAGGAGTCTTTCTTCTCCAAAGTCAATCTATCATGACACATTTCTACTGTATACATTTTGCTTCAAACGTTGTCATTTGTATAACATTTCTTTTCTACTGTTGAAATTTGTCAGACTATTTTTGATGGAATATATTTTAAAATGCCTATAGATAAAGGTTTACTTTTTTAAATATTTGTAAAATACTAACATGTGTTTTTTATTTGGTTGTGGATAAAAAAATATTTAACACTTTAACCACTTCTCATCGAGCTGTAAGCATTTACACATTTGCAAATGAAAGATAGGAGTTTGACACATGAGAAATGACATGTATTAGCATATCAAGATCTGGTTCTTGATCAGCGGTCTTACATATTTTATTTCTCGGCTGGGATTGCCCAGTTTTTGTCACGAGAGACTTCCATGTTAATGTTTGTAGATAGTCTTAGACAGTGAGAGGCTTTGAAGAGTGCCAGTCAAATGCTGTGAAACACTGTACACAATCAGTGCTGCGTTTTCTTGATTTTAAGTGTCCTTCTATGCTTGCTGTTGATCTTGTATATATTGAATATACTGTCCAGGATGGGGGTTTTGCTGTCATAAGTACGTTCAATATTACACTATAGTAATACAGGGTTCGTTAGTTAACCCTCTAGACCTGAATCACAGCTTACTGGAATTTTGCCTGGGAATTTGATTTTCATGCCAATGGCAACAGCATGAAAACTGAAGAAAAGGGTCTGCTGCAAGTTTTAATATTTTGATAAACTGCTGCGCTTCATTTTGACCGCCAGATTTTCCTGTGTAAAGACTTGAAATGCCTCTATTTGAATTATACACAGAGGCAAATTAGATAACATTATACAGAAAACACACCTAATTTGCCACGGGTGATGACATGATGACAGTCATATGCATGAATTGGCTGATTATACTTAGCATTTCACCTATTTTCAAGCCATAATTACTAAGTTAGACAAATTGGACAAACCCAACCTGGCAGCAAATCAGTGACATCTTTCTCACGTGTTAGCATCCAACAGTGAAAATGCCCCACCTCCTCTAGATATACATATTATTGAATTTACTCATCCACTAGAAGATAGAATATATTAATCACAATTGCCAGCCATCAGCCACAGCTATGAGTTCAGTTCAGTTTCAGTTTATTTGTCGCGCAGGTTAACACAGGGTCAACGGTACAATGAAATGTGTTTGACGAGAAACCGTTGACAGATTGTAGTTGTAGATGTTCAATGTGTTGAAAATAATTTTTAGCTAATATTATGCTAGATAGAGATTACATTACATCTAATATCGCCAAGTTGTTTTGGTTGTGAAAAAAGTGCTTTGAAGTCTATAATTTACTCATTCATCTGCATTGTCTAAATTGTGTTGGCAGGCAGATTTACCTCTGATTACTGCAGACATGTTTTGCAGCAATAGCTAAACCCCAAATTTTAAAAGGTCAGCATGCAGTCATATTACTGCAGTCATTTTATCGAGAATTTCACATTTAAGTGGACGTTATTTTCTTATTTTGAAAGACCCCTACAGAAACCACTTGAAGGCTTTCCATTAAAATACAGCTGCTTTGAGGTCTAGAGGGTTAACAGTTGTACTGATTGTATATAGATAATTGTTGTTATTTTCTCTCAAGATTATGTAAAGTGGTGAAAAATATAAAACTTCCTATATGAGGCAATATGAAACTCTTTCCATTTGTAAGACTGAAAAGATCAACATTTTACATGGACTACAATTTATGACGTATTCATACCACCTGAACGAGAGCTTCTCAGTGGCCTCATGGGAAATCATGAATACAAATTCAATCTTTTATGTCAGTTCTCCTAAGGTGTTCATGTAACTTGACATTTTTCACTCAATTAAATGACACACTGCTCCTCTACAGTGTCACAGGTCATCATGGGAAGACTTAATAAAAGCTGACATTATATCAGTGTTCATGGAGCTGGGATGAATCTCTGGTTCAGGTGTTATGAAGGTGTTATAATCTAGAGGAGGTGTAAAGTGTTACTGAAGATCGGTCATGGTAGAGACGATCTGCCCAATGTTTGCACATAGGAAGTTGTCAACACTCGATCTTTGTCCCAAATTAACACGTTGCATTAAGGAGCCAATAGAAATATTCCAAAATGTAAAGTGTATTATTATTAACACAATTAAGGTCACAAGTGAACCATTTTCCCGGTACGTGTTATGAAGAGATTCAAATCACATGGCGCACAGATGCGTACACAAATGCTCCCAGCTAACAGGTATCAGTGCTTTTCATTTGTACACATTTCATTCCTCTTAAGTGCCTTTTGCAGTTGAAACAGATCAGCTTCTCTGCAGCCGCGCTATATCACACGTGTACGTTTCTGTCAAAACCTTGTAGGAGAGATCACACCAAATGATCGGCTTCACGTTGAGCATTCATTAAACTACAAGCACGGCGTTTGAGAGGAATGACAACACCCGCAAATTGTAAAGCCAAGTGTATTGTACCATTTCCCTTCTTTACATATCTCCAAATTTGTAAATAGCTTTTTTTTTTCATAGATTTGAAGGTGTAGACATGTTGAAGTAGAAATAGAAATATATTAGTGCCTAAATATAGTGGGAATTATTTTTGGTAAAGACACATAGCACTATTACACAAAAAGAAAAGATATCTACCCAAATCGGCAACACTTTGTGTAAACTCTGGTTTGTAGCATGTTATAAACCCCAGTTTTCTTGACTAACACCAAGGCAGGTTCTTCATTTATAATGCATCACATATAGCAGCTGATGTAAGGATTGAATCAGTATTGGTGACAGTGCTATGCAGCTGCAGTGAAGCTCGTGTTGAGGTGTTATGTGTCATAAGCCAGAGCTCATGTAAAGTGTTGACCGCAAAGTTTGTTAACAGACTAAGAAAACTGACAAACAGGAACTCATGTACAGTAGCTAGACCTACATTCACCCCACAGGCAGCCCTAAAGAAATCTGTCAGTAGTCTGGTTGTGTGTAACCAGGCTGAAATGATGGAGATTTTTATTCACCTCTCAGCTTTTAAAACCCGCAATGTAAACTCAACATGGCAGCCAGAGAGAGTTTCCAGTGTGTATTCTGTTGGGGGGGGGGCAAGCGAAGCCAAATGAAAACTGCCAAACACACTGATGTCTTCCAACTTAAGGATGGCAAAGTTCCACTGGTCTAGCGTCGGCAGTTTTTCTCTGATCAAGGACTGGCAGACTGGCATGTAATCGTGGAAGAGCTTCACACACCCTGGAGAACATGATTTTCTGAACCAAGCTCACATCCAGTAGAATGTCCATCTAGGGCCTGGTGGGAGGTTTTTTGTTAACTCTTGAACCATTCTGTTTGTGATTAATAAAACTCACTTCTAATATTACTGGAGCGACTTGTGTTCAATGTTTTTCCACATGTTTTGACAATATGTAGTTGTTATTTTTTCTTCTTTTTTGTTGATCATTTCTCCGCTACTTCAGATCCACTTTGACAACTTCAGAGTCCTCTGCCGCTCACAGAAATCCTATTCTGTCTGAAAGTCTGTCAAATATCCCGGCAACAGCCGTCGTCAATCCAAAGCCATAATCCATTATCGGGAATTAAGCTTTTTCCACTTTCTACAGTGAAATAGCTTTCTTGTTCCTTTCTGGCATTATGTTTGCCAGCTGGCAGCAACTTTCGGGATAAGAGGCATTACAATCAATGAGCTCAGCAGGGATAATAAAGTTAGTCGCAGAACTGTTGTAAACTTTTATTTAATACAAGAATCAATAAAAGTAAGGATGGCATTGTCAGTTCACCACGGGATACAAACGGCCTAATTTAAGCTATTTCTAAGCAGAAAGGAGAAAGCCTGACTGATGAGCTCTTTTGAAGTAACTCAGATTCATTACCGCTGTCAGACATTCAGGTGCTAACATCGGCCTGGATGTTCTGACCTCAAGGTTTTGCAGGCAGATAAAGCTGCTCTGTCCCTCTGTAAGTTAAAGTAATATATCATCCCTGCTGGCTAAGAGCCTTTTATTGCCAAACTGACAACTTTTCAGGAACTCAGAAAAACAGCCTTGTTTTTGTCGCTCGATGACAGTGCATTTTTGTGTTTATCCAATGGGATTTGAAGGTTTATGAAACATTTTCGAACAACACGATTTTCTCAACATGTAGCATGAACCACATAATCCTTCTGACCAAGTGAAAACATGATACTAGAAAAAAATTTCTAGGGCATTTTCTGTTTGGTTCGTTATCTATACACACGGGTGACACTTTAAACATATTATGTCGTATCAACTATGGGTTTGCTGATACTGATACCAATATTTTTGGCAGTAGCTGCTTTTTGTACCCATATGCAATGTAAATTCCAATTTGTATTCTTGTCAGGGTGTAACTGTAAAAAAGAGTCTTCAGCACCCTCAGATCCATGCAAGAACCTTTGTTTCATTTTTAATATGTGCCAACCCTTTAGTCTCAGACCATCATCAGGACATTAAGGGGAGTGGAAAAGACTGAAACAGCATTTCAGACTGTGAGACGCTGATGTGACGACATTGTTTTATGGGTTTGCAGCTTTTTGCATCAGGGTGACCCACTTCACCTGTTCAAGTGGAGGAGAAGCTGTGATGCATCGGCCCTTTAACCTCTTCAACTTTGCCACTCCCATGGGTGGGTTTGTCTTTGCTGTGTGGCAGAGCTTTGTTCAAGCCCGCAGAACTTTATTTGAAATGCTAGTGGAGATCCCAAGCTTTCCAGAGATACCTCATCTAAATATTTTTCATTTGCTGTAATGCTGCAGCCATAAAACAATGGCATCTTTGGCATGAATATTTCACTCAGTATAAGTATGATGAAGCTTCAATGAAGCGTTGTGACCAGCAGATACACAATATGAGACATTGTCTTATGATGTGGAAACAATTTTTTGTTTCTGACTGAAGCTCCTTAAGGGGAAATTTAAGGGAAAATCACAGTTCAAAAGGTTAAATGCAGAAATCAGTATCAAGAAAATGACACTAATCTGAACACAAGTTGATTAGCATTGGAAAGAAGTGGAATTATCTCATCTCACTGGCAGAATTTTTACCCTTGTTTTAAGAAAAAAAAAAGATTTTTAAATTGAAGATGAGACTACATAACATGTTGAAACGCAGATTTTTTTGCAGTGTATATTTCTATAGAATGCATGTGTGCTCTGAACGGAGGCCTGGAAAGAAAAAGGAGAAACAGAGACAGGAGGAAATTGAACATGACACAAGGACACATCCCATTTAGGAAATCTCACCGCATGATGTGATGTCCTGACATGCTGGCAGATAGTCTGATAGACAGAATAATGTTTACGCTCGTCTTTCAAGGGAACACACTCTGCTTGTGTGTAACAGAACGGGGCTGCAGCTGCACCAAACACACTGAACTTGATAATTGGCGTCAAGATTGGTTTCAATCATTTGTTTTAATATGAGAGCGAGTCTGAGAATTACTCCACAGGACGCTCTCAGATGTCCCAAATCACTGTTGTGGGACGATCTGAGGCAATGCATGTTTTTTTTTTTTTTTTTTTTTTTTTTTTTTTTTTTTTCCATGATTTACTTTAATAAGTTCCTAAATACTCTGCTGTCCTGCTGCTTGCTTTACAGCTTCAGGAATATAAAGAGACTCCATGAAACTAGCGAGGTAAGAGGAGGAG
>OMKZ01029204.1:76952-89470 GCA_900302535.1 Neoniphon sammara
AAACAGCCCGCTGGGTCACTCTGTACTGCAGGTTAGTACACACACACACACACACACACACACACACACACACACACACACACACACACACACAGGCTCATACAGGTTCTAGTAAATACATACACCATTGGCAATTAGTGTTTATGTTCTATAGGCTCCACATAACATAGCTTAGGCTGATGTAATGATGCTGTAAACACTGATATTTCACATTTAACTACACGTATCACGTATCTTTCTCAGTGTGATCACCATGGTAGAGGTTGCCAGGAGTGTCTCTGACATGTGGGTAAAATATGTGTGTGGCTGCCTGATGACTGCAATATGATTGTATTAGGGTTGGACTGATAAATCAATTAACTGGCATATTCGGCTGATTTTGACTTATTATAAATCTGATATCAGCCAGCCAGTGTCCTCCACCTCTGATATGAAGGATATGACAGTTTGACTGACTGCATGTTTATTTTATGACTGATCTGTGCTAGACTGGCTGTCTATGAGCATACCTTTTATTAGATCCCGCACAAGTATATGTGAATATGCCTTTTGTTATTATTATCTTGGGTCTCAGTGGAGCATTTTAGTGTGCCATGATGATCTAAATGTTGTTCCATTCTATCAAAATGCATTTCTAGAGGAACAGAACTCGTTTGGCATTAAAGTCAGTCACATTTTAAGATGGTGAATATTGGCACAGAAAGTCAGATATCAGCAGCTAAAATCTAAAAATATCAGTATTGGTATCGGCTTCATAAAAGCTCCTTAACTAGAAGTTGTGAAACAGAGGGCACAGAGGTGAGCTTTCCTCTTGTGATTAAAGTCTGCCCTCTAGTGGTGCAATACTGCCATCACTGAACTGTGAATTAAACATGTTAATTCAATCCAGGTAAACAGGTAGCATTTCTTCAGCATTTTCTGCTCAACCAAGTGACAAATTAGTTTGCTGAAGATAGAGGACATCAGCTAGGATGTGTTGGTTGAGTAAAAACGAACTTAATTATGCATATAGTTCACCCATCTACATTGTAATGTTACTCGTGTTATTTTAACTTGGATTATAAAACATAAGAGCATTCAAGCTTTATGCTAATATGGTGGTGATACCTGGTGGTTCATTCTGGTGAACACGCTCAGCTCTTAGATGATGACCACTAAATAATGGTGTTTCTGTGTAGTAGATGCTTATACTGCACCAAATCAAATAAAGTAGACTGTGAAAGTAGCACTTTGTTCTACTTTATACCTTCTGAGTAATTCTCACTATTACTAGGTATTTTACTATTCCTGTATCATTTGTAAGTAGACTGTTTTTCACTGAAAAATCATTTGCTTCAATGTAGGCTTTGAAAAGCATCAGAAAATGTCTGAATGAGTCAACAGGTGGAAAACTGTTGGACTGACACTTGGAAACAGAACGGGTTGAATATTTATGAGCACACCAGTAAATGGAAAGAAACTCATTATTACACCGTCGAGGAAGCTAAGGTGACTTATTTACCACGTTCTCCCTAGTGACAGATCTAGCTTTATCATCTAACATGGTTGTCTATAAGAGCAGGGAAAAAACCCAGGAATTTAAAGTTTTAGGAAGACCAAGAGAAGTGGAAGACGCGAAGAGCTCTAACTCTGGCCTCATTTCCAGGTCCTGCAAATGCTAAAGCTGTTCTTACCTACTACTTCAATTGTTTAAAGCATAGTCTATAATAAAGGTTTGTACACATTAGCAAATAGCTTATCTCATGTCTGCAGTGTTTACATCTTACTATGCAAATTCAAATAAGAATTCACCCCACAACAGGAATGATGTCAATTAAAGCCATTTATTAAAATAATTAAATGGTAATCAGGAGAAATGGCTTGGCACATGGTGACTCTTTGGAACAAAAGCTTGTCCCCCGAATTACCACCTGAGTTTGGCTTGATGGTGGCACCAGACTAAAGGAAATGTCACAAGGTCACCAAAATCAACAAGGTTCTTCCTCTGGATGTCATCAATGGGCACAGCAAATTTGAGAAGACTGGAGTTGAAGAGCTGTTGCATTCACAGTCAGGATCTACAGCGGCGGTCAGGGTGAGTCCATAATATCTCTAACACCGTCAACGGGAAACAGCTCAACGTTGAAGTCCACATGGTCACTCTCTGGTCATGGCTTGGCCTCGGCTTTGTGGCGTTGCTCCCTGGTTTCTGGTCCTTGGTCCCTCTGCGTCCACTCAATAATCCTTCATGGGGCCTCTGGATGAGCTGGAACTCCACCTGAAAAAAACAAAAAACAAAAAAGTGAATTAGTCCAAGTTAAATACAGGGTCAAAGAGATGTCCTGTTCAACGCCGTGCCCAGTTCCACAGTGCGGAGAAGACATTGCGCTTCTTCTTCGTCTTCTTCTTGTTCTTCTTTGGGGGCTCGTTCTCTTTGGAGTCCACCTCCAACATCTTCTCCTTCAGGACAAAAGATGATAAGAAACTTTAGTGATCCCTGTGGCAAAATTAGGTCACAGCAGCAAACACATAAAAGGATAAGAAAAACAGAATACAAGCACAGAATAGTAAATGAGCTTTAAAACACAAAGTTAGCAGAAATGAAATCTAAACATCTGCTGCTGCCACTTCCAGCATATTAGTTTCTGAGTGAGTACCAACCTCCTGATCTACTAGGAGCTCGTCAGGATCCAGAGGGCCGTAGATCTCCTCGTAGCCCTGAATGAGGCCCAAAGCATCCTCCTCCTCCACCATCTCAGGATGCTCCAGCTTCCAGGTCAAACCATCCAAGGCAGCCTGCAGCCTCTGACAGCAATAAGTTGATGTTAAGTCTACTGACCCACTGTGCTGATGCAAATGTGCTGAAGAGCATGTTGTGTCTTCATACCTGGCCCTCCATGAACACCTCGTCTTCCTCTGTCTCCTCTGGCTGCAGAGAACAACAGGCTTTTAACATCAAACAGAAGTTTTGCAACTTATCTCACAGATGAACAATGGAACTGCAATACTTACAGGTGAGGCCAGGAGCTGGTCCACCTTCTGCTCCTCAGCCAGGACCATGTCCTTGATGGAGAGAGAGAAATAACATGAGAAAGTCATATTTCTGCTGTTTCAGTGCTGTGAGTGCTGTGAGAGCCAGCGTACCTCCAGCTTGGCTAGGTGCTCCTGGTTCTGCTGGACCCACTCTTCAGCACTGCCAACAGCCTTCTCCACCCTGGACACCTCAGTGTTGAGCTCTTCCCTCCTTCTCTTCAGCTCTGCATTCTCTTTCTCCTGACATTACACGACAACACAGCAAGTCAAAAGATAGACTGACAAACCAAAGTTTGAACAGTGAAACTCACACTGCCTTCAGCACTGCCTTTCCCATCTTTCTCATGATCTGTCGGTTAGTTCATGTGGATATTCACAGCTTCCCATTGCACTTGAAGGCAGCACTGGTTTTTACACACCAAATTGTTTGTTTTCTTTTAAAACCTGATGATTTTATGACTTGTCTGTTTTAGTTTACTGCCTCTGTGAAGCACTGTGTAACACGGATTTTGAAAAATCCTCTATAAATACAGATTATTATTATTATTAATTGATGGTCTCACCTGGGCGCAGATCAGCTGGTGAATGCTGTACATGATAAGGATGAAGGGATCATCCAAGGTCAGAGCAGCGGAGGGCTCCTTCTCTGGATCAGGACCGGCGGCAGCAACAGTCGACATCACCACTTCAATCAATCTAACAAAAACACTCAAAAATATGTTAATATTTGAACTGTTTCAAATTCAAGTACTTTTATCTATTTATCTTATCAAGTAATAACTCAAAAACTGCTACAGAATCTCAACCAAATGACCCAAGACTAGTTATGATGATTATGTAGGCCTAAGAGCAGTAATGTAATAATATTAAAGATGATTACAGCGCCTGTAACGTAGCTAACTCTAGCAAAAAAGTAGCTAGTGCTAACTAAAATGCTAGCTTAGTTAGCTAGTAGCCTTAGTTAGCTACTAGGCTAACTCTGAGTAAGTTACCACTTTTCAAACTTGCACAAATTTAAGCTGACACTGTTGAACTAAAATCCCTAGAGAGCTATAACTAAGTTCACCACAGAAAAGTATGTTATGGGTCGCTGTCTAATGTTTTAGCTTGTAGTTTGAAGTTGCAGGTTTCAGGAAAATCTTTTTGCGGGAGAGCGTGCTCAGTGTATCCGGTCAGGATTCAGTTGTAAACAACTTTGACCGTGCAGCGTTCCGTAAGCCTGTTTATTTCACTGTCACCATAGCAACGGATTACATAGTATTTCCAGAATAGAGGCTTTTCACACGCGTGTGTGCTTCTTTTTCTTCCAGTATGGCTGCCTGTAACCATTGGTAACCACTCTGAAAAGAAAATTACTAATTTCTGTGCAGTGGTAGAGTTGATAAAACACTGGAAAAGCATGATATTACTGTTCTACTAAGACTTGTTTACAAGATCCAGTAACAAAACACCAAATTATTATGTTTTTGTTGATATAATGCTCATATATCAACACATAGCAATCGGTGTCTCCATTGTCATATACAATTATAATTGTATATGACAATGAAGAATTATATGTCATAAACAGTTATATTGTATATGACAAAGCATTTTCTCCCTCGGCTTAAATCACAGAAGTTGAATGGAACTGGACTTTAAAAAGTAAGACGTTCCTTAAATGGGAACCCTAGGAGTTTTATAACTGACGCCTAGTGCTACTGAAACACTAATGAAAAATGTATATTAATGAAAAGTTCCTTATAAATCAGGCAGATACCTCTGATCTACAACAAACTAATTTTAATATAGATGATCAGACGTCACCTTACATAATAACATTCCAACTTTAAAATAAATAAATAAATAAAATTTCACAGCACATACAAATGATGATGAAAATGTGATAGGCTAATCAGTGAGTCTGTCTCCGGTGGCAAGTTGAGGGTCAGGCATGGTGAGGAATCAGCTCTGGAAATTATATCACGAGTTTTTTCCAAAGTTATTGGCAACAGGTTGAGCTAATGGTTTAGAGCTAAGTTAACGTTAGTTCTATCTCTCCAGCTGAGGAGGACAATCTTTTTGGCCGCAGTGATGATGGAAATGTTTTAAGACGAAAGCCTATATATTTTTTCACTATTTGACCCAGGTGTATGCTGTAAATTATATTTTTAAGACAACGCGACCCCTACACCTGTGAATATTGCAAAATGATGATAGTAACCCATCTTACAAATCAATGGGATTTTATTGCAAATTCGGCATATAACTAATCTACCATAACGTCTGTGGTATTTGGACCACATGACATACAAACGCGCAGTTTACTTTAGGAGTTAAAACACTTGTCTGTGAATAGCAACAGGCCTGAACCAGATTGTCTCTACGGTAACATCAATGTTTGCCTGCTCTATCTGCTCAGTAGGAGCAGAAAACTGTAAAGTGAGGGTTTACGCACAGATTGGTCGCATTTTCCACTGCTGAGTGATGACTCTGCTAAATAAATAATCTGCGCGAGTAAACAGGTGCCGTGCGCGATCCGTCGCTTCCTCGTGCCTGTTGATACTGCGCCAAAAAGCGCAGAATGATTGTAACGTGACACAATTACACTCTTACCGACAGTGATATTTCAGATTATCACGTATAAATAACTGTATGGCAGATTATCCACGAAATTCAAATAACATTAACAGTAAAAACAAAAAACAAAAAAACTTCTTCTAATAAATATGGATTTCACTTCCACATGACCACCAGCGCATGCGCAGTTCACCGGCGACGGTTGTAACTCCAAATATTCAATAATCTGGCAGTCGGTTTGCACTGGACATCACACTGCAAACCCAGAAGAAATTACTTGTTACTGTGGCTACAGTGTGTTGTTCTACAGTAAGGTGTTGCTTCTTCTCAGCAGGATCCAGCGACAGAGCTTGGCCGACGAGCAGCGATGAGCTTCTTCGGTTTTGGACAAAGTGCGGACATCGATATAGTTTTGAATGACGCCGAAACGAGAAAGAAAGCGGAGCATAAAAGCGAGGATGGGAGGAAGGATAAATATTTTCTGTTCTTCGACGGGGAAACGGTGTCGGGCAAAGTCAACGTTACGCTCAAGAACCCTGGCAAGAGGCTGGAGCACAACGGCATCAAAATCGAGTTTATCGGCCAGATAGGTGAGTGGCACAGGCCTGCGTTTGACACTCAGCCCACCGTGGGAAGAAGTGACCACCACTAAAGTATAAAATGACAGTTTGGGCAACTAGCTAGAGGCTCTGACTTTACTGCTTACGACCCACAACTACTACATTAAGTTAAAAATTAACCTGTGAGCCGAATTATCTTCACATATTGGTTAATAAAAACAACAACAGAGG
Organism: Neoniphon sammara; assembly: GCA_900302535.1. Lineage (NCBI taxonomy): Eukaryota > Metazoa > Chordata > Actinopteri > Holocentriformes > Holocentridae > Neoniphon > Neoniphon sammara. The sequence continues at coordinate 83,315 of OMKZ01029204.1, forward strand.
AAGAAACAAAGTGCCAGTTGGGTGCCAGGTCTCGTGACAAATGTGCGTGCAGGATGACACAAGTGGGGGGGAGGCGGCAGAGCGTCTTCACTCATTAGCTTATCCTCTTTATTGAACTTTGACCTATGTGTTTTGTGGCGTTTTGGCAGGTGCTGTTCGGTTAGCGCTGGTTTACCGTCAAGTACTTCTAGCAGACTATCTTGTCTCGGATTCCAGAAATAATAAATTTTCTGAATCAAAATAGGCTAAATTTAAGGGCTATGGTTTCACCTAGGCGACTAAGGATAGCACCTGGTCCAACGCAATAATATTTGACAAGCTTTTGGTGTGTCTACTCTCCTTTCACGTGACAGTTGAATTAAATGCAGACTTTCTAGCTAGCGAGGCTCGCAGTTTGGCTATAACACAAGTGTTGCAACAGCGGTAGGAGGTTCCTCTTATTGGCTTCTTCTTTGACAAACACTTTTGCCATGAATGCACCTTGGAACTTTTCATAAATTCTGCACCCCCCACCCCACCCCCTCCCACTCCTGCACTAATTTTCTCCAAGGAGGAAGTAAATTGGAGTGGGAGAGGAAGGTAGCATTGGGACAGTCATTAATTTAAGTGCACAGAAGGAGACATTAATGACCTCATGCCAGTAGGTGTCAGTGTACAGAATCTTAAAAGCCAGAACATGGATTAAGATTAAGCTGTTTTCAACTGTAAGATATTTTTCATCAATATTACCCCATTCTAAATTGTTTCCCTGGCTTTTCTTTCTTCCCCAGGTTCCTAATAATCCATTTGAAGTATGATAGCTGGCTATGCTGGGTGGGATGGGCACACGCAGGTCACATACTGGAGGGGTATCAACACCTGAGGTTCCTTCACAGAAGGACACTTCAGGGACCTCTTTAAAGCAGCTTGTTTGGTTTTTTTTTCACTTTTGATCAAACAATACAGCAGATTGAATGTGGTTTTGGGGGTTATGGAATAAAGGAGGAGTGTTGTGTTCAAGTTGGGACGCACCCTGAAGACAAGTCAAGACGGGCAACTGTAGCCCAATATGAAAGCCTGAAAAGTAGCCATGTTGTGGGTGTGCAAGTACTGACCTATTAAATATAGGATCCACTGTTGTTGCATCAACACAGCTGCTGCATCATCAGCTCAGGTTGTTTCAAGCTACAGTTTGGACTGACTGTATGAGGACCCATTCACTTAGTTGTGTAGACAGCAGGTGATATTCTGAATGATGTTTCAGGTAAACAGTTCAAAGTGGTTTGAGTCAGCGATTCGTCATTCAAGACAAAAGACCATTGTCAACAGCTGTCATCAGTACAAAAAGCTTGGAAGCTTGTCTCGTACATAATACACAAAATTGCTCCACTGTAGTAATCTGATCTCATTTATGCTCTTTTTGCAGAGCTGTACTACGACAGAGGGAACCACCATGAGTTTGTGTCTCTTGTGAAAGACTTGGCCCGGCCAGGGGAGCTCACACAGTCTCAAACGTTTGACTTTGAGTTCACACACGTGGAGAAACCCTACGAGTCTTACACTGGTCAGAACGTCAAATTACGGTAAGCACTACTGGACAAAAAAAGAAGAATTTCTGTGTGGCGTGCATGCATTATTTGACGTCCAAGTTTGTGAAGAAGTTCTGCAGACAACGCACACGATTTTTTGTGCAGAGCAAAAAAGCAGCCAGCTAAGGCCTTGTCCACTCGTGCCACAGGGAAGAAATGAGGAAGTGAAAATGAACCTGACAAAAGTAGGCTGCATTTCAGATCATTTGACTTTGGTACAATCCAGCTATCAGGCCAGCAGAGGGGGGGCCAGTTCAGTGATGCAGCTTGACAATTCACTAATGACAGCAGATGTCTCCTGATTGGCTGTCACTTTATTGCCTGTCTGGTTAAAACAGCAAATTGATGACTTCATTAGTTTTTTTGTTCATTTATTGTAGTTTTGCACACCCATGACATCTTTATTTCTGAGAAGCGACGAGTGACAAATGGGACTGTTAAGTCAAGTATAACTTCATCATCCAGAGCAGGGAATTAATTTGATCAAGGTGCAAAATATACATCTGCACAGCGATAAAAAAAACAAGCCTTGACAAATAAAACAACAATGTAATAATGTCAGTTGTGCTATTTGGTAAGAACATAGGGATGTTTGCCGGTCCTTGAAATGTCTTAAATTAGATAAATTCAAGGCCTCATAAGTTTTTGAATTATGTTTGAATAGTTTACCACCTTCAAGCCTTCAATCAAGTTTTTAAGGTTTTAACAATTTTGTGCGTCATGCGCTGTTTTTCTGTTGAGAAACCAAACCAGTTTTTCAGACCTGTTCTCTGAAAGGACAACAGTTTGTTTGTTTTTCATTATTACATTCATTTCAGTGGTGAAATTGGTCTCACATTATATAGGAACTGACATAAATAAAGGCTTTAAGCACTAAGGTCTAACCAGCTGAATCCTGGCAGATGCCTTAAAATGGAAAAGTGGAATGGCTAATTTCACTGATATGCAAATGAGCCTGTGATGTTATCTGGCTTTCACGACATGACTTAAGAGCCAAAACATCCTGAACACACATGGAAACATAAAGAATAATTATACTTCTTTAACAGGGTCACCCAGTCTGACAATCGACTGTATGATGCTTATGTTTTTATAATACATGAGTGAAACATTAGCTCTGTTTATAGCCAAATAAGTTGGATTAAAGCATGTGGTGTAGTTGTCTCCAACTTATTGTCCTTCTTTTTGAGAGCAGTAAACACATACTGTAGGTCACATGATTTCTACTCATTACACCAAGCTATTTTCATTGGAGGAATGTGACTCCCATCAGAGTTGAGCGTTTTCTGGATTGTATTTCCAGCCATAAAAGCTAATGACCTGACTTTCCATATGATTCCAGCTACTTTCTGAGGGCGACGATAAGCCGGCGGCTGAACGACATCAGCAAAGAGCTGGACATCGTGGTGCACACACTCAGCACCTACCCTGAGCTCAACTCCTCCATCAAGATGGAAGTGGGGATTGAGGACTGTCTACACATAGAGTTTGAGTACAATAAGTCAAAGTATGATATTGTTCACACACAGTCTAATACAATGAACCAGAATTTATGAATCCTTTGTTTTTGAATGATGTCCTTGCGCTTGTTTTGGTGCTTGATGACTGAGAAATGATGTGACACAAAGTGCTAAACCTGGACTTATTTTTACTGAGCAAGAGAAAGCAAAATAGAATGGGGTAATGTACTTGATGATTCAGGGTTCCATTTAGACCATCTGTGCCATTTCCTCACAGGTATCATCTGAAAGATGTCATCGTAGGGAAGATTTACTTCCTGCTGGTGAGGATCAAGATCAAGCACATGGAGATCGACATTATCAAGCGGGAGACGACAGGCACAGGGCCCAACGTCTACCACGAGAACGACACCGTAGCCAAGTACGAGATCATGGATGGAGCACCAGTCAGAGGTGGGGATACAGGTTTTTGTGTTTTGTCGTGGGTGTTGGAGTTTGACCCTCATCCTGACCCTAGATCTCTGATAAGCCATGATGTTTTTTGGCTGCTGCAGGAGAGTCCATCCCCATCAGGCTGTTTCTGGCCGGCTATGAGATGACGCCCACCATGAGGGACATCAACAAGAAGTTCTCGGTGCGCTACTACCTCAACCTGGTGCTCATAGACGAGGAGGAAAGACGCTATTTCAAACAGCAGGTACACACACACACATACACACACACACACACACACACACACACACACACAATGGGGAGTGGATTGTTCAGCTTTTGGTGACTGCTTTGCTGACCTCAGTAGTTGAGATGATTGTATATTAATCATGAAAAGTCACAATTACTGCATTCCATTTAATACTGCCCTGTGTCAAAATAAATACTTACTGCTCTAAATAGCAAATGAGTATAGCAGCATCAGCCAGTCACATATGAGCAGCCTGAGTTAGTTTGATGCAGTAGCCTACCAGTTTGTTTTAGCTTCACACAGCCAAAACAATTCCTCCGAAGCACAGGCAGTTCTGTTGTTAATGCCTATGTAAATAGGCTGTTTGTCAAATAAGAATGACATATTCAGTGGTGAAAAGTTCCAAAAGACAACATGCTGCAGGATTACTGCATTAGTCTGAGGTTATGTAAATATTTAATAGCTGACAGCTCAAAACATACTGCAGCTTTATTATGTATACTGTAAATATATTTCACACCCTGTTCTGCAGGGTTTGAAAAATATCTTCACTTGTGATTTTATGTCATTTTACAATATACAGTTTATTTTCCTACACAGTGGCAGCATAGATTTGTTTTCCAGCTCTGTGTTTAAGGGATTTGCGTATTAAAAAGTCAGACCCGGTGTGAACACAAATGCTTCTCAGATCTCTTCCGCTTCACTGTCTGCACTGCTCCACATCCCATGAGAGACTGTTATGATGTTGAACTAAGCTCACCTGACGCTGATCAAGACTCCTTTATACATGCTGTACAGTTTAGTAATACAGTATATGCAGATGGCAGCACAAACTAGGTATTTTATTGGTCAAAATGATAATCACAGTTATAGCATCAAGGGAATTAATCAGCAATTTTAATTTTTGTGATAATCATACAGCCTTACCACTCCCTGATTGTCAAATAAGTCTAATTATTGAAATGGCAGTCCTCCTAAAATTTGGCAGTGCAAACTGAGCGAGAGCCTCCTCCTTCCCTCTGATTGCTCTGTCCACTGCATAGCAGCACTTTTTATCTGTGGGGAACAAATATGTAGCGCTGGAGCTTCAGCACCCATCAACAATTCATAATGGATGCGTGTTGCTTTTTGCAAGTTCAGCTAGCAGTTGTCAGACTACTGCACCTTATTAACTTAACATACTGTTGGTCAATCAGTCCATTCATTCAAATATGGGAGTACATGAGATCATTTACACCAGGAAGTAGACAGAATATCCAAAATGGTTCAGTCTGTTGACCAGAGGGAGAGTTTCTCAAAGGCTTTAGTCAAATTTCTACAGCGCTGGCAGTTAGAATGTTTTAGGTAACTTGAGCATGGCTGAGGTGAAACAATGCCCTGAAACTGGGAAAGAGCCCTTGCAGTTTGAATTTGGTGTAAGAAGTACTTAAAGGGATGATAACCCATTTAAAAATAGGATTTTTTTTATTTAGCACCATTCTTGAGTACTATCTTCATCATCCACCAAGATCTAAGAGAGTTCCTAAAAGTCAATAACTGTAATAAAATGGAGTTTTAGGGGCTGCATTTTCATTCCAGCAGGGCTGGGTGGGCTTTTTGTCTGGACTCTGGTAAGACCAAAAAACTGTCCAGCAAAGTATAAAATATCCCACTTGTTGGAACTGAAAGAGCTATGGGTTTAGCTAGCGCTGCAACAATATGTTACCAAATGTTTTCATAGCTAAAGTTGTAGAGCTCACTTGATAACTTTAATCTTTGGAGGCTCAGTAGTAGAGTTGATGTAAGGAAGTCCGTGACTGATGTTTTCATGATGTTTCTACACCCAGTGATGACAATAGACACAGTTCAATGAGAAATTACATATTTTAGTTCCCTATACCTTTAATATTTAGTATCAAATGGTGGTGTAGTCATAATTGAGCACAGGATTATTTTTTTTGTTTTATTATTTTTTTCCCCTGTTTTTTTCCCCTCACTTATTAGTTATCACAGGGCAGATGTGAGAGATCACCAGTAGATCCTAACATTTTGTACATCGTCACCGGTTGTATCGTTGCAGGAGATCACGCTGTGGAGGAAAGGTGACATAGTGAGGAAGAGCATGTCTCACCAAGCAGTCATCGCCTCCCAGCGATTCGAGCGCCCCTCCACTGCAGACAAACCCCAGGGCCAGACCAAGGAGGACAGCAGCTAGAGCCCAGCACACACTCCATCCTCGTGTATTGACGTGTGTGTGTGCGTGCACGTGTGCATGCGTGTGTGCGTTCGTGAGTGTGTGTGCGTTCCCTTTTGAGGGAACAGTGTATACATTTGTCAGCAAATCTGAATGTGAATGCATTTGTTTGCATTGAGATAGAATGTGCTGCAGTGTTTTTCAGAGTGTGTGTGTGTGTGTGTGTGTGTGTGTGTGTGTGTGTGTGTGAGAGAGAGAGAGAGTGAGTGAGAG
>OMKZ01029204.1:94043-111826 GCA_900302535.1 Neoniphon sammara
ATTACATGGATTTTTTTTTTTTTTTTTTTTAATCAGCGTTTGGCTGATGACTGCAGGTCATTTCCCTCTCCGACAGACATCTGTTGCGGTTGACAGAGCTGACAGGAGGTTGTGCACTCGGTTGTTTTTATCCCGCAGGCTGAGGCTGACTGTCACTGAAGCTCGCAGGGCTGAAAGCAAACTGGAGCAGACTTGGGATGTTCTGTGTGAGGAGAGGAGCATCAGCAGGAGCAAAGAGAGCATCAGCATGGGCCAAAAATAAGGCTTTTCAAGTGGCATTTATTCCTCAACTTTAGTTTTAAGATAGAGATCTTAAGAAAAAATATCCTCAAAAGCTGCGAATCTTATATCTATATTTTTAACTTTCTCCTGTTTTTATCAAAAAAATTACAAATAAAGTAATAAACTCCCCTGATTTTTTTTCTTAACTTTAACAGAATGCTTCACCTGTCTTAAAATTCCTACAGTGTAGTGGCAAGTATTTAATTTGATAAATTTAAACCAATTTTGGACAATTAGGTCAAAGCTCAAGTTGTTCCCCTAGAGCTAAGTTGCTAACATTAGCATTTATTATAAAGCTTTATTTGATGAATCCCTAAGTGGGCCTATGTCTCAAGTCTATATAACATAGGCTAACATTAGCAACAGTTGTACAACAGTTGGTGACATCACCTGGTGCCAAAGACCAGACACCCTACTTTTCACCATTAGAGGTCAGGCTTCACAGAGAACTGAGTTTGGGGTTTAGTTCATCTTTAATACTGTGTTAAGCTACTGTTTAAATTAAGAATTTAATCACTTTAAATCTTTTCATATGCTTAAGTAAACAATAAATTGTAGTTACCCTAAATGCCCTCAATTTTCTCTAATTGTTTCCGTGATTGGGTTTACTTTGGGTTGCAGCTAGGGAGTAAAATCCTCCAAGACCACTAAGAGACAGAATTTATCCATTCACACCTCCCCATCATATTTTACTCATTGTTTTTTTCCAGTAAATTTGTAAGTAGGAAAATTAAAGAAATTCTTAGGACTTTTACTGAGGGATTGCAATTAACAGCCTTCTCAAGAGCTGTTAAAATTTCTGTCACTTCTTAAGCTCCATCCTAAGAGCACATTAATGAATCCAGCAGCTGGTGAGTGAGTGACCAGGCTTCACTCTCCTCCTCACTGCTATGTATTCCCCTTTAGTACCTCCCCCTCAGACATCATACATGATGAAAATTAGTCATACCCTGACCCTCTGATATCCATGCTCTCATTCCTCTGCTCTCTAGGGCGTAAAACCTACTTTTTCCTCCACCAGCCACGGCGGCTGATAATTTCCATCACACACACCTGTCACTCTCACTATTCTTCCAGCCAGATATGATTCTTACAGTGGAGAGGAGCCGTTCGATGGCTGGCTACCTGCCAAACGGGGCTGGTAGAGCGGTGCAGCTGAGCATACACAGCCAAAATGTAGCATTGTTTAGCTGGTGTGTGGTGCTCATTTCCCAGCGTCCTCCTCTCTCCTCCACTCTCATTCTGATTTGGTTGCCTTTCAGCTGGCCGGCCTCCAAGCCCGGAGAGAGAAGAATAAAGAGGAGATAAACAACTTCATGGCTACACTGCAGGCTCTTCAGGTAACACCCTGCGCTGTGTTTCACTTGATTGGAATCGAGTACAATTCAGTATGTAATGCCAACAGTTTGGCTAGTAAAAACAACACCGACAAAAACACATTCATATACACAATGGAAATTCCCTTTACTGTACAGATTTCACCCATCTCCATAGGATTTTACCAGTTAGTTACAGTAATATAGTTCATGACTGAGTTGTGCGTTCTTCAGTACCAAAAAGACAGGATTCATTTCAACCTCCAAACACAAAGTTCAGCTCCCACCGAGGGTACGAACAACATGAAGACTCTGGAGGCTTTTCTGTCCACTAAGCAACTCATTTCGGTTATTTATTCAGGACTCTTGTAAGAGTTGCCCTTGTTGCTCTTGGGCTAAAAAAGGTCCCTCTAAGTTCACGAAGCTTAGGATGAAACATCTGCAAACTATTTTTCTGAGCTTCACATTTCAACATGAATATGCTGATGGAGTTGCTCATGAGTTGGTGAAAATGTCAGTAAAACTGCTGGTGTGTTTTTGCATCTGACAGAAAACTTTGCAGGCGAATAACAGAATGAAGTGTTGGCAAGTGTCTCCCAAATCATAACTGTCTGTCCTGCACAAAATATGTGTGTGTGTGTGTGTGTGTGTGTGTGTGTGTGTGCGCACTGACGTCTCCTCTATCTTTCCTCTGCAAACCCTCAGACAGACCCACCGAGGCCTTCAAAGGCAGCTGGAGAGCAGACAGCAAGAGGAGTTATTGTAAATTGAACATTTTTCTGCAGCTCACATAGCTGCAGTGTAGTCAGAGAAAAGGAAACTTTTCCCCTCCAGCCAGCCACAGCGGCTGGTTGATACCAAAATGAACCACAGTCGGTCACATTCACCGGCCAACTATGATGTCTACAGAACAGAAGACCTCTGAACTATGTAGTCGGGATAGTCGGGATTTACCGTGCAGTTTTAGTTCACACTTTACAAGGATTCATTCATTAACTAATGCCAACTAATGCATTTACTAACATGAATTAAAAATTAATTACAGCATTAGCAAAGATTATGTTAAATGCACATGAACAACTGCATACTTTAATGTAACATTTGTAAATATTGTTAACTTATATGCTTACTAACACGAATTACGCATGAACAGCAACATCAGCAAAGATGAGTTCATATTAAATTCACAATAAAAAAAAACATTTAGTATGGTGTTATACATGTTAATGCAAATGTATTGTTTAAATTGAAACCTCTTTGTGTATTATAGATACTTAACACGTTGGCATTAACTAAAGTGAGTTGGTCACAGCAAGCATGACCTGATGTGAACAGTTAAAGCCAGATTATGTTCATTGAGCTAATATTTAAAATGTTGTGGTTTCAGTTTAAACAAAGCAGTTGTATTAACAAACATGTATAAAAAAAGAATTCTTAATGTTTATTGTGTGTTTAGTATGAATTCATCTTTATGTCACGGTTCATGCTTTATTTGTCTTTGTAAAAATATTAGCAAATGAATACACATTATAAAGTTAATCTATGCAGTTGTTCATGTGCATTTAACATGACTCATCTTTGTTAATGTTATTCATGTTCATTCATTCAATATTAGTTAATGACCCAGTTTTATTTTAAAATTAGAAGAGGTCACTCAGTAGAGTGCAGACCTCAACCAGGCATGTGTGTGGAGACACAATGTCTACATACAATAGATAGTTGTTGTTACTTTGTGCCACAACTTGTAGAGAGGGTGAGAGGGGTTTTCCATGATGGCTTTGATCTTGTCCCTTGTCCAAAGACCCGAGAAGATTAGACTACTTAGTCCACTGACGTGTGAAACAGCGATGGCTGTTTTACACTTCATTTTTTACAGTGGTGAAGCATCTGGCTACTGAACCTATTTTAAACCCACTTGTTGACAGATCATCAGCCTCTGATGCTTTTTACAGTGTTGTTCTCCTGTGTGTCTGCTCTATGTTCTGTTGACTTTCATCATCAGCAGTGTGTTTTATAAACCCGCCCAGAAAACGCTAACCACGTCCTGGATTTTTTTCACCCACAATTGGAGTAAACATGGCCACAATAGTATAAAAAATAGCTTATTATAGTCTATTAATAGGCTGACAGGCCTAGTAGTATGCAAACAGAGAGAGAGGGAAGAGCAGCAATGGCTGAGCGAGCTAGACAATGAATGGAGTGAGGCAGCGGAAGTATCAAGAGCAAACATTTTTTCAAAGTTTTTGATTCACTGCAATCACAAGAGGTTCTTCCTCATACAGTCATATCTGTGCACAAAAAAAGTTTAGGCTGCTAGACCCAGTACTTTATGAGATTGGCCGCTGAGAGACAGACACACAGATACACAGACAAACCCAACCAAACGCATGATCTCCTGGAGGAGATAATTACTACTGCTTCAGCAGCAGCGTGGTTTAACTGAGTTATGTCAGGCAGTGGCTGAGATATCAACAGCTTACATGCTTACTGGTTCCTGCATCAGTTATAATTAATCGGTAATTAATTATTCACTTTGCCCTGACCAGAGGTAGGAGGTTGTTCTAATTAATACTGTGTTTCCATGACCCTCAGCCTTCATTTTACTCATTTACATGTACGTTTCAGGCCTTTAGGCATTCCCACTTATCCGGAGTGATTTACAGTGAACGCAACCGCAGAATAAAAATGAATTCCTGGATTGCATTTTACATTTTAAGCATTTAACTTACTCTCCTACATAGACTGATTTACTATGAAAACATCACTGGAATAAAATTAAATTCCTGGATCTGTGTTTACATTTTAGGCATTTATCTCACTCTTTTAACCAGAGTCTTTTATAATGATTGCAAAAGGAGAGCAAAAAGAAATTCTTGGATCACCAACACAATTAACCAGTATTAATGAGATGAAGCATCAGAGGCACAATACCCAATAGAATGATTACATTCTATGGTGAAGCAGTGCTAAGGAAGAAAATAAAAGCTGATAATGCTTCATTTTTTTGCATTTTTCCCCATTGTGATCATTTAGTTGTTGCTCCTTTTCAGAACCATTTACACTGAGTTCAGTGTCTTCCACAAAAACACACTGCTGTTCACACTGTCTGTAGCAGGAACTGATCTTGTGCTGTCCTCCCAACCACAATCCCACTCTGCCATTCCACAATCATCTCAAGCAGAAGCCTACAAGGGCTGGGAGCAATCAGTGTGTATGTGTGTGAGTGCGCATGTCTGTGTAAGCACATACCAGCGGTGAGAATGAAGACTGAGAACTGTTTTAGGCAAATGTGATGAAACATTAAGATCCATGATCACAAAAACATAGAACTGAAAATAATTTAAAACAAATTTGAAAACTCTTTTCATGTTTATCATAATTGGTCCATACCCTGGCTCCCTCTATTGGTCAGCCACCCCTGATACAAACTGAAGTCACAGTTCCCTACTAACTGTGAGATCACCCAGGGGTGTCTTGGGTTAATGGTCCATTTTCTGGTTCAAAACAGATAACACTATTGTATAATGAGGACCACTTGGGTATAACAAGTGAAACATTCTTTGGGGTCCACAAAAATCAATACTCTATTTATTATGAAATGCATTTTGTGCCACAAAATCAAGCTTCACAAGGCACAAGGCACCCTAAGCAGATTTAAAATCATATTAAGTCCTCAAGTAATCGCTCTGTGGGTTCTGGTTTTGATGGAAATTTAGCCATGATCACATACTGACAAGACAATTGGAAAAACATTAATTATTCCCACTCCATTCAAAATGCCTCATTGTCTTGCCCCACACAGATTAACTAGGTGTCCCACATTTTGTTTTATTGGTGTTGGAAACCTCTCTTCGGTGGTGAGTCAATTTTTCATCTGTTTGCAACAGTGGTCTCTTGGCTGCTCTTTGCTACATAAATGCTGCCTTCACATGCTGCTCGTAAATTTTTGCTTCCGAATTCTGAACACAACGTGGGGCTCTCGGTGACCTAATGTGCTCTCTGGCAGTCATATTGGAAGTCCACACCTCTTGGCCACGATAGCTGATAACAGCTGATAGCATTTCTAAACGTGCAGCTTTTCTGTGCTGACTTTTTCTGCTGACTGACCAACTGGTTATTGACTGATTTTGTATTTAGATAATTTCATCTTGTTAGTTAGCCAGCTAACCCCAGCAACTGCTGGCTTGTTATCACTGTCTGATGTTTATTGGCTACAACTATCAGTGGCTGGTAGTTACATTTATGCTAACATTGATGACATTGCTAAAATAGCTGGCTAGCTAGCTTGTTAAGAAAGCCTAAATCTAACTGTTTATTTAGATTAACTGAACTGACTTAGGTTTGTATTGTTTATTACATGACTTTCATAGTTTCAGACATTTTTATTCTAGACCCGCCCCTACATATCACATCACTGTGACTTGGCTGTTAGAAAATTCCCACTTTCCCAGTCTCATTTTACTCCTCCTTGAAGTGGTTCATATGTGCTCAAGAGGTAAGTCGATATTTCCGACAGTACATGAAAGCAACATAGTGATAGCGCTGCGCCTCTCTCAGCCCCATTCACTCCAAGCTGTGTTCTGTTAACTTGCGGTGGGGAAGATAGCTTGTCGTTAAGTTTCAGCCTGGAAATATCGACTTGTGACTCAGAAAAGGAGAATTTGGTTAGCGCATTGCTTCAAAAGACTGGGGGAATGTTAAATAAATCCCCGGAAAGATAGTAGTCAGTATTTTATTCAGAAAGCGCCGCAACTGATTGAACGCTGTCCGTGAGGCTCGTCCCGGGGGAGCCTTTTTTGTTTAGGGTTAAGTGTGAATACAGCGGCAGCAGGCGCGGTTGTCTTCAGTTTGGAGTTGAACTGAAAGATACTGCCAGGTATTTTCTGTGTTTCTCCGATGGATGTAGCTGTGTGTGTGGAGCTGCTGTGGGGAGATATTAACAGTGGTGAAACGCTAAAGAGAGACAGCGAAAGCTAAACCCATCTCACTCAGCCAACGCGGTGGGCAGCGGCACAGTCTCGACAACAAAACAGGTAATTTCACTTTACTACAGTAACGTTACATGCTTCTGATGTGAGAGCTGCATTCACCCGCTTTAATTTCAGTAGATAACAATGTTTTGTGCTGTAGTTGGCAGTGGACAGTCAGTGAAATCCCTGCTAATGTTAGCCAGGGCGCGCATGTGTGTGTTTGAGGGGGAGAGAGTGTGTGTTCGTGTAGAGAGAGAGAGAGAGAGAGAGAGAGAGAGAGAGAAGAGTGATAATGTAAAACGGTGCTATGGTTATTTAACTTAAGCTTACAAACTTTTGGCCACTGAGAGCGTAACATAAACGTTACACTTTAGCTGGTCTCATAACCTTGCACACAACTGGCCAGTCCCGGGTAACGTTACGTCCAGTTCTCTCCTGTAGAGGAACTGTACGCCAGTGCCCTATGAAATATCTCACAATTTAATATTGTACTATTTGTCTGCAAACCTACATACTACATAAAACACTATATAAGGCGTTTTGCGAATCCTTAGGTTTCCATCTTCAATTCGGCATACATCCGATACACACCGCACCTCTTATTTCAATAATAAAAAAATCATCTTTTGTAACTGTTTCATCGGCTGTTCCCTTTGTTCAGCCAAAACACGCAGCGAGATGAGAGAACATTTCATAAAGTTTAAGTTTAACAAAAATGTATTAAATTCACATGCTGCTTGGTGGATCAGATGCATGCCGAATTTATCAGTAGACCGTAACAAGTCTAAAGAGAATAGTGGTGACCTATCAGCTTTTGTGCTCAGGTCGTGAAACAAGGCAAATTTTAACTGCCAGATTGCTCAGTGGAGTTCGGCACAAGTCACTCTGAGAGAACGGCACGTATCTGGGCTAAAAGCTGGCATGCACCAGCCTACCCGGTTGAGTCCCACTCTTAATACATACAATTCATTCTGTTTAAAAGCTTTTGCATGTAAGTTACTATCACCAATTGAAATGTTTCAGGAATAGGTTGTGAAGATGTCAAATCCAAAATCAATTTGTCAACTTTTGACATTCATCATCATAGCTGTTTTAAAATGCTTTCATTTGAAATGTTGAAGCCTGAACAGGGTAGGATCCTGATAGGGGTAATCAGATAGGCTGCCTACACCAAGGCACACTATTTGCCTTACCACTCTTATCTTCTAGGGCTTCATTCCCCGTATTAGATTACAGTTTAATTAGGTATCATTGCAGGACCCTAATTCTTATTTTACCATGCAAGTTAGCAACAAACAGGGGATACTATATAGACATACACATCATTCATATCTAACCTGTGCAGTACAGCTACAACACAGAGTTACCATTGACTAACTCCATTAAATGCCTTGCTCAAGGGCACTTTGATTGTAGTTACTGAAATAGAATTGAGCGTTTTCCATTTAATCTCCCTCTCTCGATTTTCCAAGTCAGCACGATGGATTAGCGCTAGCAGCATGCCTTTCAAACCATCATACTGCTGCTTACTCTGCCGCTCCACTATGATTTCTTTCTGCATTTATTTGCACAGCTCTGCTAGCATCCCTGGCAGGTTTATATTTGATGTTAATTTGGTGCAGCTTTCCACTGTACATTCTTATTGTTGTTTGTATGAGGAAGCAGCCCTCTCCTTTCTCTCAGGTTTGTAATTTGCAGTGCCAGTGTATATTTTCACCAACCAACAGGGCGAGATAGACTCTCTGAGGCACGCTGTCAGAAGAGAGTCAAAAAATGGATAGCCACAGTGCCAGTGGTTGCACTGGTGTACCTTTCTTCTTCTTCTTTGCCCTTTTTATGACAGCATAGCCTTCATTCACCCTGAGTAGTCGGAAGGAGCACAGTGCAGATATCCTGGTCACTTGGCAGAGAAAAAGCAGGCTAAACATTTTTCCCTTTATGATGTTGCAGGTGAAATACGATGGCACTGGTTGGAGACATTTGACCAGTGGACCCAGCAATGGCTCATTTGCACTGTATTTTTACTCTGGCCATACCTGGCTGTTTTATTCCCTTTAACCCCTTTGTAATTAAAGTTTTTAACTGTGTATCTTATTGACTTTTTTTCTCATAGCTAAATTGTCTGCAAAGCACTTCAGGTCTGTTGAAAATTACTCTACAAATGTTATTATCGGCTGTTACAGGCCCTGCAAAGAAAGATACCAAGTTAGCAGGGCTTGAGGTGATTTGGGTCCTGAGACTCAAGTTCACTCTGTTCCACAACCAGTTCCTGTAGATGCAGCACTTCATTAGGAATGGCACTTAATTTGAGATTTGGAGATGGTGATATATGGACAGTAATTGCAGTTTTAATAGGGAAGTGCATTTGTTTTTGGTTGGGAGGGCCATCAGGCGAGATGATTAATTTACATAGTACTGAGATTTTTCTAGCTGAGGGGGGCAATTTTGCAGAGGTGGACAACCACCACAGAGAGCTACATGTGAACACTGTAACTTTAAAAGTACTCAACGTATTACAAATCATCGATTGCTTTGTCTTTGAGTCCCAGATTAAAGACAGTTGTATTTTTCATCTGCTCTGCCACATCCCAGCAACAATAACATTTTAAAACCACTGAAAATTCATCAAGTATGAAGTGGCTTAGAAGCTGCCATGGCCTGCAGCTCTTAGAGGCCATTTCATCAGCTGACTGCTGCCAACAAACTGTTTTTTGTACTCAGTTGGTATTTGATTTGGTGTAGCAGGTGAATGCAGCTTGTTTTAAAAGCACTGCTGAGATCTGAAGATGAAAGCTATGAGGATGAGCTGTTCAGCCTCGTCTCTGCAGCCTCATTTACCTAAAGTCTCTCAAAGTATTAGCCTCTCTAATGAACACGGGCATGAATGTAATTGCAGACATATTTGGCATTCATAACGCTCTGTCTCATGGCTAACTAAATAAATGACACGTTGTTAATAATTGGTAAGCAGAGTTTTTTTTTTGCTGTGGGATTCAGTGTTTCTGCTGCCTGCCTGTGTCAGTGATTTGTCCCTGTGTGGGATGAGCAGGGGGTGGATTAGGAAGTCCTTGGGCGCAGAGACTTAACATTAAATAGGGATGTGACAGAATTGCTGAATATATGTAGGCTTGCTGCATCTCGTGGCGGACTTCTAAAGCTTTCACTTTCAACTGGAATGTCGTCTGAAACACGACTTAGGTAAGTCAAATCTACAAGGTGGAACCAAGTAAAACTGATCTTGCTGCTTTTGTGCAGCAAAATGCATTAATCTCAACAAAAACAAATGTTAATGTGATCTTTGTTGAACTAGATCATGCTAACGTGATGAGAGTCACTGATGTGGCAACTTCATATTTACATGGTCTCACAGACAGAGGGTACAGATAGTCGATTCTCAGAAAATGGCTCTTGCATGTGCCTTGTAAATCTTGACAGCAGCAGCTACTGAAACAGCTGAACCTGTCGCATTGCAGCTTGACCTCAGAAATTGCACCAATAAACAAATAGCAATGACAAATTAGAAGTAAAAGGGAAAGTAAAGCCATTTGGGCCAAGATAGTTGAAAAGATGTACAAAGAGGAGCAGAGAGGCAGGCTGTACAAGGAGCCTGCTGTGTCTGAACTTGTACAAAGTCACTTTCTCCTTGGCTTTGTGTTTCAGGATTGTGTTGGTAGGGTAATGATAACTGCAGCAGGGCCTTTGAATCCCTTTTAACAAGAGGAACATTCAAACACACCTTCCAGATGCGGTTTCTCAAAGTTAATTTCGGCGCCCGCTTTCGAGTAGAAGCGCACAGGGGGATGCAAACTCTTCAAGTCAAGGTCTTTGAAAGCAGGTTCGTGTTCCGCTTTACCTTTAGACTTAACACCAGTGCGCTCGTCCTTGAAAAGAGATGCGCTTTCTAAAACCAAAGAGCTTGTGCTGCTTTTTGCTTGTTGCCAGAGCTGAGTTGGGTTCATTGCTGTGTTTAATGGTGTTTCGTTAGTGGTGTGGTACCTTCTCTTTAAAAAAGCAGTAAATATTTCACAGACACCCGTTTTCTTTGTTGACTTGCGATTTGCAGCTGTTGCGTCAGCCGTGTCACTAGTTCCTGCAAGTAGTGGCACATAGTCTGTTGCTACCATCTACGTAAAGTCTCATAAATGTATTTTGAAAAGGCAATGTTGGAACTGGTGAATAGGGCTGCAGAAAAGGCTTTCAGACAAAGCTTAATCTGACTGTGGTATTCCTAAATCCTGGCCATGCTGCATCCAGTCCGATTTATTCAGGTTTTCAGAAGTGAAAATTTTGCATTGTGAAAACATGGCCTTATGCTTTGAGTTATAAATGCATCTTTGTACAAATTCTTTTAACTTACCCTGGCAGACCCAGGTGGCCTCTTATCAGACTGGACTATCTGGTTTGGAGTGCAGTAAATTCGCTATTAATTCAGCATTCTGCTTGACACAATTCAAAGCGATGTGCAGACAGATTGGCCCTTTTTCCCCTGTTATGCAACCAACCGCTTTCTTTTGTTTACTTGTTATGTACATAAAACCTCCCGCATGCTCAAACGTCTCGTTGTTTGTCCCCATCCTTGGCGGCCACGCACAAAGCCAGACATGACCCCTGACCCCGGCCTTAGATACTGACGCATTGTGTAGGGCTGAGCACCCATTGTGATTCCCTTCCGCACATTCATTAATTATACATAATGCATACTCCGCTATCCTCGGGCCTGGTCCAGCGCATTAAACAGGAGCGCAGACTCTCTGTTCTTAGCATGAAAAAGCATCTCCCTTCCAGCTCCCTGCACAGTCACAGGCCTCTGAGGATGCCATGACATTCCCAAAGGAGATTCCATTCCCCCGTAAACAATCCTGGCATTGAGCTAGGGGGTGGTTAGCGAGCTGCCGGGGTATTCCCACAATGGCAGAGCGGAGGATAATGAGGCAGGAATGACAAAATGGCGTTCTCATTCAGGGCTGTGTTGGCAACAAGTTGTGTGAAACTACGCTGAAGCACTTGGGGGAAGCCACGTAGCTGAAAGTTGAGCTCGCCGTGTTACCAAAACTGTCACCATCCAACACATTGTTCTGTCAACGCAGGGAAAGCATCCGGTACGCAATGGAAGCTGTCAGAGCTGCTCGTATCAGGAAGGAGCTCAGGGGTTTCTCTTTGCTTTGCTATGCATTCTGTCAGCATTTTAAAGCCTTTTTACTGGATCTGTGAGAGTAAGATGTGGAAATTGTGGTGAAGTAAAAACATATAACACCACGGTTTCCAGTTTTACTCCCTCTTTTGGTAGATGAGATATGATAAGATGAATTTTATTGATCCCTGTGGGGAAATTGGGTCATTGCAGCTGCGAAGAATAGAGGAATGAAAAGAATGAAAAGCACTGAAGAGTGTGAATAAAAAGGAAATGCAAAAAGGCAATAAAGGATATTATACTGATGATGCTAAGAGTTTTGATGGCAAAAGAAACATGAATAGAGCTCTCAGCTCTTTGATTTAAATCATTTGACAGTGAGTTGTAAGCAGTGGGAGTCGAGTACATGAAAGCCCTTTTGTCTCATTCAGCTTGGACATAAGATGCAGATAGCAAAAATACTTCTGCGACCAAAGACGGTGATTTCCACCAAATCTTTGAGAGATAGAAGAGCACCAGTATTAAGGATGCAGACCAGAATATCATTTTTAGATAAAAGGACAGCAGTGAAGTCCAGAACAATTTCTGTCTATTTTTATCAGTATTAAAATGCAAGAAATGTTCGCATATTGGCATAATAGAAAATGCCCCACTTAAGGTCAAAATTATAAATGCAAAAATTTCTGTTTGTATTACAATGGGTCCTTGATTGCCTTTTGCGTGCAATTAAAAAGTAGTCAGAAAATGTATTGGCTCAGTGTTTCCCCTTTAGTATCTCTCTCAGACAGGCCTGGAGTTGATATGGTGATGAAGACCACAGAACCGCTCCGTCAGTCAGCCTCAGCACCATGTGGCAGAAACTATAACTGTCCAGTGCTGGAGAGAATTCACTCACTTGTGAAACACTCTGGGTAAAAAAAAAAAAAAAAATCATACTCAGTAATATGGCTGTGCAAAAAATTGATACAGCTGAATGTCACGATATTATTTTTCACAGTACTGCATTGATTCTCCTGAAAATTGTATTGATACTAATGAGTTATGCACTTCATTCTGTTTTGACCTTATTTATTATATAATATGTTGAGTGTTTCATTAGTCTGCCCAGATGTTAATCAGTAGGTTGTGTTTTAAGCTCTATTTATACATACAAGTTTTGCCGTGTATGGTGATACAAATCATATTGTGACCCATATACTGTAATCTGTATTGCATTGTGAGGTAATTGTCAATACCCAGCTCTAGTCAATAATTAGTTTTAACATACTTGGGACTATTTTTGGCAGGCTTATGTTAACGTGTGAGCTAAAATGTATTAGATCGCAAAACCAAGATTCATATTATGGCATGACATGATCCCGATATCCACTCTGAAGCTGTTGTGCCACCCACCCCTACAACATGGATTGATTAAATACGCTGCAGTTAATGTGTGCACTATAATATGTTACCACAGGTTATGGATGTCAGCAGTCCAATCCATAAATCTCTGCTCAATATAGCTATCTCTTGGCTAAAAGTACCGTCATATTAAGTGACCAACTGACATTCAGTGATTGCTGCTACAGTAAGTACAGTAAGGCGGTCTACTTCACCGTGAGAAATGCTTTAGCCACAGTGTTTTGAAACCTGGAAAACAGAGTACCCACCTAATGCATGTTACCTTTCAATAAATGCACTTAAAGTAGTCGCTACATGTCTTTAAATCAGTTGCTATGCCATTGGTTGGAAGGGAGTGGCGTTTTTAGTTGGGTAACACTTCATCTTGTTGTCTATTTGTGTTCCCCTGGATAAATTTTACACAAGTTGCAGGAAAGGGGTTTTATACAAAGCCATTAAAGTATAGGCCATATGTTGTTCCCTTCACTCACAGAATACATTAATATATGAGAGCATGGTTGAACCTTTGAAGTGAGCATGTCCACTTACTCTGGAGCGCTTTCTGAGCAACTAAGTTAAAGTTGAGTGAGATATGTAAAGCCTCCGAGTTAAACTTTAAACCCTAGGTGTACTGTATATTCCTTTTTTAGGGTGGTGTGGTCATGTGTTAAGAGTGTGAGAGCTTTCTGCTGTGTTGGAGAGCGACTTTACAAGCCCTTCTCCAAACATGCACACTCAACCATTTTTATCTCCAAACCTTCTGCCAGTTAATTCAAAGTGAGAAGAGTGTTTTTTGGAAGAATGAGATGTAGATTAAATACAGATACACATCAATCAGATGAGCTGAGTCCATTAAGAAGATTTGCAAGACAATCCTCAATCTATATAAAATAGTCGAATGTCAAAGGTTGTTTAACCTCTTCAGCAGCGATTTACTCACGTTGACCTTGTCATGTTGGCTAATTCATCTGTCTCTGTTGGCTTTCCTTGTTTTGCTTTGCCATACTATGCAGCCCGATTGTATTTTATTTTTTCCAGGCTAAGCTCCTCTGGCAGGGCGCTCCAAAGCCTAGGGGCTCCAGACAGCCAAGGCCCAGTGAAGCGAAACCTCGCCTAAAGCTTAGTCATGTATTGGGTCACACTTGTACGTTCACCGAGACCATATCTGCTAGTGACAGTTGAGGTTCATCGGACACCCACTTCCCATATTCCCCGCCCTTAGCTGTGGAATCGGCAGCCAGTAATTAGGTTGATGGGTGTCACGTTGTCTGGGTGCATTAAGGTCAGGTTCACCTATTGTGCTTCAACGTGACAATTGTCACTATTTACTAACTAGAAGATTAGATATTGGGTCATATGAAAATTCTAAATCATGACTGTTTTGTTATTATTGTAGTCTTCTTAAAATGTGCTGATAATGTAAATCATTTCACTGTGTTTTGTACTGAAAATCAGAATTTAAATCATCAGTGCTATGAATTGTTAGCAGTGAAATAACACAGCCAACACAACCAATTCCATATGTTAACATATGAAATAGACAACACAAACATAGCAAATGCATTATGGGTCATTAAACAGCATGGCCATGAGAGGTATGCAGCTTATGCACATGGCAGATAAGAGAAAACTGCAACCAAAAAGACATTTTTCAAGTTTCACAGTGCAGGTTTAAAAGAAGACAGCCCAAACCAAATGTGTATTGTACATATAAGAACAACACAACAGCAGCATTTTGGAAACTTGACTGACTGACTGCTGATTTTGGTTGATGTTAAGACAGCATGTACCGCAAAAAAATATTTCAAAACACGTTATCATGATAATTATAATTTGAAATGGTGTAACTAACCATCAGATATTTTATCTTTGCTTTAAATTCAAACCATTTTGTCCTTACAGAAAATATTGGCAAGTGTGTAAAATTCCAGAGATAGCTTTAACATTTCCTAATGAAACTATGAAAATGCAGCGGTGCAGTTTGTCAACAGAATTTGTTATCCAAATGGATGAAAATGAAACAGCTCAGTCCTTTTGTATCTTCAGCCTTCTTTTGTTTATTGCAGTTGTTGTGAGACCTGTCCTAGGGTGTGTGCGTTGCAAAATTTGCCTACTCAGTTAATGCATGATTTATCCCTTTTTTATTTCTGTGGTGTTTGTATCATTAATGTTTCTGCCAAGTGCTGCGGAATCTTTTGATGTGAAGAACTCCTTTTTCCCCGTTTGGACTGAGACCAATGAGCAGGCTTCAAGAACACTTCACTGTTTCCCGTCACTTTGAAGGGAAATTTCAGCTTCAAAAAACCCAGTTTTGTAAAGCTCCCTCCATGTTGATGGCAGTTGTTTTCACTGAGGGTGTATCTCACCGTCCAGCTTGGACTTTGTGTCTTTGCTTTTCTCTCCTTCTCTTCCTCAGGATTTCAGCAGATGATTGTCTGAAGCTTCCCACGCTACCATTTATCCAAAAAAATATACTGTGAATGCTGAATTTAAAACCTCCTCCATCACTTGTGTGGCATTCACCAGCGTAGAGCATGATGCCCACAGGTCTTCTCGCAAGGCTTAAAATGTCGTAAAAATGTCATGTTTTAAATTGAATGATCTAAATTCAAACAGAGATACAGCTTTGATGTCTTTAAATACAGTTTCAGAGATGTTAAATACTGTTTTCTCACTGTTCCAAAGGAAGGTTTTTATCTGTCAGTATTTCAAAAAGACATGATTTTGTCCTCAAAAACAGAACTATTTAGTAAAGATCTTAAAATGACTCATAGCTTTAATACTAATCTAACATTTAGCCTATGTCAAGAGGCATTATGTAAAAGTAGGTGTTGGTTTTTTCCAAGTGGTAGATTCCACAGTTCTGAACAAAAGAGTTCATGTCAACCCAGTCACATGACCGGCCAATTTGTTTCTTAGTTTTCATGTTTGATTTGATGCCAGAATGACTCTAAATTTATTCTTACTGCTGTTAAACGTAAAAAAAAACCTAATAAACTAAATGTAACAATCAGAAACCTGCTGACTCTCTGTAGCAGCACATCTTGTTGGAGTTGGAGACCTTCCATTTGATTTTAATACAGCAGTACAAACAGCTTAAAGAGGACTTGTTTGTCACAACCTAAGTGTGTCTCTCAAGAGCATTATTCAAGGCAAGCTTAACTGTGTCTGATCCACCGGTTATGGTGAACAGGCACTTTAAGTGATGAATAATCAGCGGAGAGCCCCTATGTAATCTAATTTTCCAGCTAAAAGACATTGCGCATAAACATAATGTTGTGAAATGGCCTGCGAAAACATAATTCATAAACCCCAAGTATAGCCCCTCATATTACACTGTATGTTATGTGGCACACTTTACATTGAGAGAATGACACCACTCCTAAACATAACTGTGATTTGGAGTAGAGGCATTTCTGGCACTACCGCTGTGTTTGAAAGGAACACAGACAGATAAACACCCAAGGGTGGGAAGGGAGGGGTGCATGCATCATAGAGCAGGATTGGGATCTGAACCCATAACCACAGGAATTCTTTAGAATAATTTTTATTCAAGTGTACTGGAATTTGCTTGTGGACAGACATTGAAGACACCATGAAATCAAATCCCATGACTTCTACTTCCTGGAAAACAGAATATCTTTAGGTGTGATCTCATGCTTCCCTAGTGGGCATGAATAAAAAATTTTGCCAATGAAACCTTGACATATTTTTGAACATTCCTGCCCTTTCACCTATCTGATAAAATATAATCCTAACTGATATCCTCTTAGTTTACACTTGATCCCACCCCAGCATCTTGTTATAATGGAAATATTTAAAATCAAGGAGGTAAGAGTGCCATTTCATGTGGTCTTGCATAGCATTTCAAACAGTGTACAAGCTGACACATACAGAGCAAAGTATGGGAGACTTTAAGAGCTGTACAAAAACACTGCACATACAATGATCAGTCACTGTGTGCTTTCAGTCAGCATGCTGTGCAGAGTGAGTGCAGCTGTGGAGGAGGCATGGTGTGTCAGCAGTGCTTTAGACTGGTGTAAATAGACAGAATAGTATGAGAAATTAAAAAAATAATGAATGCTGAATAACATGGACATAATTCTTGAAACTGAAAAGTGGTGCAGTCTGCAAAAACTTTTGCAAAACTGTGTGAGTGGAGCAAGATCATTCACAAGGCTTGGTAAAAGTAGTAGGTGCACAGATGGCGTCTGGTGACTATGTAGGTGTTCAGCTACAGTTGTCCCGTTGTGTGTTTTGTTGTGCTAAAATGTAATTAATTATCCAGTGTAACGACTTTATGTCACTCAGACAAAGCTTGCTATGGATTTCTAACTCGAGTGGCTTTTTTTCCCCAGGTTTTGTTAGTTAATCCAATTTGTTATAACTGGCTTTGTGCCCCTTTGTCAAGGCTCAGACAGTTCTTAGTAGGTTAGGGAGCAAATATCCTGCTGGAACTTTAACACCCATCGACTATCTATAATCGAAGTGTGGTGCCTTCGGCTAGTTCAGCAAGCATCAAACAGATGCTGTATAACACTACAGGGCATCTTTAAGTAGAAGCATACTGCTGACCAGTCAGGGAATCCATTAAAAAGTTGGAGAAGAAAATCCGTCTTCCGAGTCTGAACACGAAAACATTGTTTTAGTAGCTAGAGTAAGACAGTAACAACATTTTTTAGCTGCTGCAGTACTGCACTGTAT
>OMKZ01029204.1:111886-125727 GCA_900302535.1 Neoniphon sammara
ATATATATATGTATGAAGTATATATATATGAAGTTGCAAAATTGTTTCTTGAAACTGCAACAAATAGTTGTGATCAATAATTGTGATCAGAATATTTAGCATAATATTTAGGATTGTATAGTATAGTATAGTAGTATAGTAGTATAGTATTGAATTATTACCTTAAACGTGTACTAGCCTGATTGTATCTTTAGTGCCAAGACAATTCTACCTAGTTTTATGTCATCTCTACCTGGCTACTGTAAAATATTTAAAGAGTTAAAATAGAAGAAAAGAGGATACTGTTTGTTTCTCAGTACTCTTGGACCTTCAGCCGGGTGCTGTGCCTTGTTTTTCAGTTTCTTGTTGAAATCTTATATGAACGACTCTGTAGTTGTGGTAGAAAACATTGTTGATTTCATGGTAAGTCTGCAGCAGTCAGTGAAATTCACTTCCATAATGTGTGACAGACTGTATTTAACAGGCTTGCTGGTCAATGAGGCACATTTTGTCCCACTCAGTCTGTGTAGCCTCTCATCCCCTCACTATCTTTAGAGAACCATGAGTCATCATTTGTGCTGCAGACCTCTAATTCAACATGGACGTTTATTTTTTTTTCTCTAGACAATGTGTTATAGCCTAATTGCCTGACCTAATGAATTTATTTGTCTTTTCTTGATGTGCTTGCTCAGACTCGTCCGGTTCACCTCCTCTGATTTTACACACATGTATTTTTCCATTTCCAATGCAAATTAATTATTTCAGATTCCCTCAGCCAGTCTGCAGACTTTTACCGTTCATGACCACATTGACGAAAATGATTAACATTCCTGATCTGACTCTGCTCATGGGTGCCTCACTTTTTTCCTCTGACATTATTCCAGCAATGAACTGTCTATTATAATGTTAATTTTTGTTCAATTTTAAAGGCTTGTACCAGATAATACCAGAACCTCACATGGCGAGTGCATATCTAGTCATGAATTCAGGAATTTTAGCATGCCGAGTCTTCTTCCTTCTTCAGAAGTTGTGTTGTCAACCATTTCATTAAAAGAAATACAACTTAGGTGGTAGTTTTTATGGTTCTTGTACTCTATTTCAATGCAAGGTTTTCTTCACCTGATAAGTTTCCAGGTTCTTGACAGTTATAATTTTAAGTATAATTTATCAACAAAGATAAATAGTGATCACAGAAATGCGTGAGAATTCCAAGCATATCTGAATGTGCTCGTCCTCGGAGATGTGTACTGAGCTGCAAAAAGAAAAATAAACATTACTCCGGCAACTGCTAGGCTTGACAGAGGGATTTTTGTTTTGGTAAGGAGTGTTGAGATTTGGCAAGAGCATTTTAAGGGGTACAGACTGATCATAATTACAGCTCTCAACATCTGTGATTAAGAATTGGAGCAATTAAATGTTTACATGCTGTTGTGTGGAGATTTGCCAATCAATGATGAAAATGAAAATTGGCTAAAAAAAAGTGCTCCAAAGGCTTTACATTGTTGGCTCCAGAGGGGGTGAATCTTTAGTGTCACCCCTGATGATCCACTTTGCTGAAAAGCGGACATCCAAGTGTGTCAACTACTTCAGTTGCTGTTCCAAATACTCTGTCCTACCAAATGTTTTATCTTGGCAGTGTCTCTAAGCTGTGCCCTTTTGTTGCAAAAGGGTCATTCTTCCAGCCCACAGAAAGACGGCAGTTGAGGTCACCTAGGAAGAATGCCCAGGGCATCAATTTTTTTGTTTTTGTGCAATAACTGTTACCTTCCTGTGCAGCCTCACCAAGACCATAACAGTTGATGTACATTGTGCAAAAATAAAACTGCATGAAACAGAGGCCCTTGTTATTGGCCCTGAAGACATCTGTAGGCTACAACAGACAACATGGAGCTTACATACTGTTTTTCATCTGCTACACAGAAGCCTGGCTCATGTTTCACACTCGATACCCTGAAGAGCTGTTAAGTTGTCTATGAAGTGCCCGGCTCTGATACCCAACCCCCCTCCCTTGGCAGCCAGACTTTGTATTCAGCTTACGAAGGTGAATTGAGTTAGCAAGGTCACTTTCCTGACATCCAGTC
This sequence comes from Neoniphon sammara, assembly GCA_900302535.1. NCBI lineage: Eukaryota > Metazoa > Chordata > Actinopteri > Holocentriformes > Holocentridae > Neoniphon > Neoniphon sammara. The sequence continues at coordinate 113,947 of OMKZ01029204.1, forward strand.
TCCAGAGGCTGAAGAAAGGAGACTTTAGAGTAGGCATCCGATGACAAGCATAAGGAGACGGATAAAAAAGCAGTGTTGAAAAGGAATTGGCTGTCTCACACATTGATTTTTGTCTCGAGTTTGTCCTGGGACAGCTAAATGCTGACTGGCTGACTCCACATAGGACAATGATGGAGGTGGTGGACATGGCGGGACCCCAATGTGGGGCCGTAGCCTAATGACCAAATATCTGGTATGCCTTTGGACAGTCACTGTGGACTATGCTTCACTTGCTAGATGAGTTAACAGCTGAGAGAGCACTCGAAAGCTTTTGAGAGAGTAAGCCATGAGAATATGAATCAACTTATTGGCTGATGCCTGATGTTGTCTACAGCATTGATTTCTTTGCAGTTGTCTGGATTGTGTATCATAATACAAGATGTGGTGCTCATCATGAACTGAAACTACTTTGCAAAAACACAAGGTGCTCTTGTCACTTTCACATTTCCAGTAGACACAGAGCAGACCGCCCTGTCATGGCCTAATTCCCATTCAGCTCCAAATTACCCCATGAATATGCACTACCCACTGAATTAAGGTCATTGCCTGTCAGTACGGTCAACATCAAGCAGGTTTCGCTTGTAAATGAGCAAAATAAAAGGAGAAACCTGCAGTGAAACACAGCAAGTTTTCTCTTATTTTACGCATTTAGCTAATGCTGTTAGCCTATATAGAGCATCTTACCATGAGTACATCAGCAGAATAAGCATCAGTTCCTACATCAGCAGCAGTACAAGCAATCAATAGTAAGGAAGGTAGTGGTCAGAACCATTGTTTAACAATAAATAATACATTTTATTTGATTGGTGCATTTTTGAACACCCAAGGTCTCTTAACAATTGAAAAACAATTGGATTAAAGATACAATGGACAAAACAACATATGGACAGTATAAACAGTGTAACAGTGTTTAAGCATGGACAGGCTGATGCAAATTTAAGATCGGAAATAATAATTTCTGTAATAACCTTCACTCCCTTTTACATATTTAGGAATTATTGAACAAAACCAATTCTTTTAAAGTGAACTTCTGAAGTTTTCAAAAGCAAGTTGAAAGATTGCATATTTGATCTGAAGCCTCGGGCAAGCAAGGCACTATAATGCCTACTGTTCTTACACAAACATTGAATCACAACTCATGCGATTTAAACAGGCTAATTTTACAGCCTGTCTCTCTGCCAGCACATTTCACACTGATCTCTAATTTTAAATTGCTGCTCAAGTAGAATGGAAAGTCAAAACACCTGCTGTCTCGTACTTTTGCTGTGCTGTTCTTTTGAGTTATCAAGATGAGGTCAGTAGAAAAAGCAATATTTCACTACTCTTGCTTTTGCCAAGCTTTTCTTATTCATATGTATGTTCACATGGGAGGAGTTCTCTATTTTTATGAGGATGGGTTTTTTCAAAAGGTCTCTGCCGTGGGAGGTGCGCCTCGGCACTGGAAGAGATTAATAATGTAGAAAGAACCCAGAAAGAACTGTCAATGGATCTAGTCCTTCATGCCTCTGGGCGACTTAAACCATGAACTTGCTAAAGGGGGCACTTGAGTGAAAAACAATTTTTACTTATTATGCACGTAATCTGATACACCCGAAAACTCCAAGCAGCCTAACACAAATTCACACCTTTTGAGAATTACTGAATTCATAAGGTATCATTTGTTCTTTTGAGTGATGTCATCTGAAGAACACTCATTCCAAGGGTTGTAGTGTGAGAGCACAGCAGAATAACGAAAAGAAAAATGCCATGACTTATGTTTTAGGAGGCTGTAGTTTTCCAGTTTTTAAGTTTCAAAATAAAAGGAAAAACTTGCATTTTAATGCTAGACAGCTTATACCAGGTATTAAAGCTACAATAATCAATTTCTGACCCGTCACCCTTTCCTAAAATTGCTGTGTAGTGTCTGGAGACTGCACTGAGATATAATGATGCCAAATAATGTCCCTAACCCTGGCCCAGCCAATCTGCTGTTTGCCCTAGGCATGAAAGCCGGCCCGAGTCTAAGCTCCTCCCACTTCCCCCACCTTATAACAGCCATCCTCAACCCTTCCCACCATACCTGAGAGTCATAGCATGATGGACTCACTAAAGTGAAGCAACATCTCCAACAAGGCAAGTGGTGCAAAGCCCAAAAACAAACGCGAATGGAATGGAACAATGATGTGGATGTCACTGTGGAAATAACACTAAACACACTACCGAGTCAATGGTTTTTATCTGTTTTGAAGTTTGGAAAACGGCAGCTACATAGTTAATGCTAACGTTAGCACTGCAAGCTCTGTGCCAGACCGATGACAAGTGGTGTTACTAATGTTAACACCAGTTAAAATGAAAGGTGAAACCAATTGCAGCATTGGCAAATGGTAATAAATGAGTGCACACTGTAATCTAGTGAAGTGTCTACCTCTTCAGTAGTCATGGTAGCAAAGCAAACGTTAGCATGTTACAGGCTTTTTTCTGTATAATACTAGCACATCGATGTATGAGGACATGGTGGGTGGGAGTAGGTAGTGCCTTGGCTGTAAGTTTATTTACATGTTGTCTTGTTATCTTGCTTGTTTCAGAGCATCTTGTCTTCCCATAGTAGACAAGCATCAATTATTGTAGCTTTAAAAATAAGCTTATCAACTCTTACCAATAACAGTTGTTAGTTATAAACATCTTTTCAACTCTCAGATCTGTCCTGCAGTAGTGAAGAAGTGATGAGTAAAGAAGTCTCTCAAGCCAGCCTCTCTCTTCCACGATCTTCAAATGCTCCTGAGAGAGAGTCTGTACTGCAGCTCGTTAAATTCTTGAGTATGAGACAAAAGTGGAAGCTGTCATGACAGTGTTCATAAAAATATGTTCCCCGCGGAAACAAAACCGACCCCGGAGATCGCTGTACTAGCTGTGCATGGTTATTTTATTAGCAACACCCCAAACCATGATGGAATGGACGTATTGCTGGTGGAACAGGTCTAACCTCGTTCCTGGGATTTCTCCTCTGTACAGAGTAAAAAGCCTGGAAGAAGGTCCTCTGACTGTTGGGGAAATGGGGACAGCAAATAAGACCCACCCATCATCTTCTCATTGGTGTCTTGAGTTGTCCATCCAAATTTGAAAAGGACAACACAACTTGTTCATGGTCCCAATGATTGGATCAAATCTCTTTAATAGGGTGATTGAATAAAGCCTCTGAGTGCTCCATGTTTCGCTGACCACTTTTTTTTTTTTTTGCCTTCAAGCATTCCCTGGGTAAATATATTTTGCAGAATGGGCAGAAGAGGAAATGGAAACCCAAAAGTTCTCCTTATCTAGTAAAAACAGAAGTCCAAGTAAATAAGGGCACTTCGTCAAGGCTAAAACTGGTCAAACCAGACATCGTTAGACATAAACAATATATCTGCGTCTAACCCCAGTTAGCGTAGCATTAGCTAGGCTGTGAGAAATGTTTTGTAGTTGGGATGTATTTACATGACAGAGAGCATATGTGGATGTGGAGACAAGGGATATAGATGTGGGGAAATGACCGGATATCCATCTTCATTTCCTATATCAGGCGTGCAAAAGTACACAACGGTAGGAGCACTTGGAAACTGTGGTAGTCGCACATCTGTCTTGAGAGACTAAAAAGTGATGGACAGCTTGGCTCTGTTTGAATCCAGTTTCAGCCTGGCTCTTTGTGCCACATGTATGTAACTCACTGTTAGTCGGGTACTTTGTGGTATTCTTGCTTGTGCTCTTACTGGTATCTGATAGTGGTTTGTTCTCTGGGGTCTTGCTTTGTTCACAATCATTTGATGCCAGACAGACAGAATGAAACCCTGAATGTCTTTAATATTTGGCTCACTGTGGAGAAATGCATTCCAATATCTCATACCATCAACGCACACACTATTTTCTGTATCCCAGGGACATGAGAGTGAGACAAGTGCATGCCTAGAAAATGCACACTTGAGAAAATATTCATCTCCCCTCATGAATATGGATGTCCTCTCCTTAACATGTAGCTTTATGGTGGCTGCTGGCCTACTTACTTAGCTTCACTTCCAGTCTCACTTGCGAAGTGTTGTGACTCATTAAAAAGGATGACATGGCTCGGATCTCGAAGCAGAGGCATGCCTAAATTGGTGTCTTCCCAGAGTCATTGGTTTTGGAGAGGAGGGCTTCGTTTAGCATGAAACAGGTGTCTTTTCTCCAGCTTGTTGAGCTGGCATATAGCATTAGTGCTGCACTTCTGCTGACAGCGATTGGCATCAGCAAGCTATATTTCCCTCATTAATCTGAGCACGGGGCAAGGTAATGAAGACAAGACATGCAGGGAAGCATCCAATCAGCGAGCCATGGGTTTGCGCTAGCTTGTCTTTCTGTAGTTGTAAATGCTCTCAACGATAATTGACAGCAGAGGTGTCACATTGAGCCGCCGAATCAGTTGCAGCTGATCTCGCCAGCAATTTTAGAGCAGCTTTCCAAGAGATTTATGTCTGAGGATCCCTGATAAATCACATATTGATTTGTATTTGTCACGGTGAGCCAGTGTGCTGTGCCGGGGACAAGAGGGCAGGGTGTCGCTCTATCCCATCTCCTGTCTTTAACTTCAGCCAGAGTCATTCCATACAAAGTTGCCAAGATTTTGCACAGATGCACTGCGGAGGCCATAAAGAGAACAAATTTGAACCCCTGGCCTCAATGAAATTCCAGCTTCTCTGTCAAAGTCTTATCTGCTTTGTTTTTAGACTGCTAAGTAATTGTACCGAACGACTGTTGCCAAATAGACATTGCAATTAAAATAATGGTTTCCAGTAAATCTGATGAGTGGATGTAGGATAATAAGTCTGGCTGAATAATTAAAACTGCCAATATAAAATCTGCTTTGGTATTTCTGCTCTTACACTTGGTGGAGCTCACAACTGTTAACTGGTGTTGTAAACATCTAAGTCATCTGTTCATGTTGTTTTATAATTTGTAGCCGAAGCCTTGCTTGTGCTGATTTTTGCAAAGTCCTACAAGCATGTCTGAACTACAAATTGAGACCCCAATAGACTAGAACTAGCACTAGAACTTCAACTAGAACTTGTCCATAGCATATTAACCTATTTCAGGGTCATGTTTTATTGTTGTGATATTCACAGTGTAAATGTCAGCATTTGGTTACATCGGTAAAATAATCTCACTGAAAATCTCAAATTATGAATATTTGATTACTCGCCCCTCTTAGCATCCACATTATGAGCAAGGTTGGTAGATTTGTCCTCCGTCTCGTTTTCACTCAGCTAAACCCAGAATTTCATAGGGCAGCATGTGGTTCATGTCAGCACTTAAGTGGATCTCATTTTAGTGGACCAACAACTGTTTTAAACTGTGTTAGAAAGACCTGAAAAATGTGGCTTCCCACAGGCAAGAAAATCTCAAGTCATTTCAAGGTTACTCTGAGGATGCTTTTTCCTAATCTCTATGTTAATGTGTGATTTCACATTAACTAATATTGTTTACATTTGAATCCCATTTATGCACAAGTCAGTTTACCATTCAGTGTCAGGTTGTGTTTACATGGTGGACAGGCCTAGACTGAGGTCATAAATGCTAAATGTTTGCTCTCTGTGTGTGTTTGTATGTGGATCTGTGTGTGCAAAGCCGTAATGTTGCACATCAGTTTTGATAATTGATTCAGCCTGCACACAAGTTGATGTTTTAGTGAAATGAGGTGATGCTTTGTCGATCTTGCTGTATTCTGCATTCACCTGCCGACTCTAGCATTTTGGAAAAGGTGTCATATTCTGCAGTGTCTGTATGTTTCGCAATAAACAAAGTGACTTTAAACTGCCAGATTTTTCAGTAAAATTGGATATTCTCCTCTATGCAAAGAGAAGGACGGCAGCATATATTGTGGCTAGAGAAACTGAGAAGAGAGGGGCGAGTACACACAGAAAAATTTATGATATGGTTCAAAGACAAAGATGTGTGTACTCTTGTACACCAGAGGAAAGTATTGAAAGAAGTATTTTAAAACCTTTCTATAATTTATAGTATCAGAACAGATATAGGGACTGAAAAATTTCCATCGGCGCCCACGCCCAGCCATGATTCACACTTAGGCCTTACATATCAGCAGACTTGTGTAACTGATGTTATGTCCAATAGTCATGTAACCATCCCTCAGATGAGGTCAGCCTCAGTAGGGGCAACACCTAACCCCTGATGGTATTTGATGTCACTGAAGGTCTCTAGCCAGTGAACAACAATAGGTGCAGCCATGTATGACAACAGAGCAGACTCCATCGACAGACGGATCAAATTCCACACCAACGCAGTGCATCTTTTGTTGGTTTCATCATGCTAAATATTGCTTTCAGATTCTGCTGGTTGCTTTGTGGTCAGTGACACAGGCCTCACTTTGCAAATTCACTTCAGAAATGAGATTATTTGGCCTTGTTTGGGTGAAAATAGTCCACAGTCACATTGCCTTGTTTATTGGCTCTCTTTCAAAGCATTTTTTTACTGCAGGACGGCCATTGTATCACTTTCCTTTGCAATCGGGCAAATGTATCAGCAGACAAAGCAAATTGAAATCAGGCTCAATTCCATTCAACAATGCTGAAGTGTCAACGGTAGAGTGGTTTTGCTCTATCTTTTGCTGGCAGCCTTGCATGTTTTGCTGCCTGTGAGATTAGCTTTCCTGATGCTAACCCAAATGTAGTCTAGTTCGTCAAATCCTCTGCTTGATCTCCTGAGACCCAACCACATGCCAGTGCATTAAACAGGCTTGTACAACTAAGATCAGGGGCGATGACTGGGAGAAGGACCAACTATGAAGAATCAGCCCTTCCTATCTTGGCTTTAAACCGCCTGTCAGAAATGCTTATCTGTTCACTGAGTCCTAGTTTGGACAGAAATATAGGCCACTTGCTTGTGTTAAGGAATTTAATGTTAAGATTATATTCAGAGACTATATCCCGAGTCTCCACCAAGTATCCAAGCCTCTCACCCTCCAGAATATTGGGTTGTGAATGATTTTTGGATGGGAGCCTTTTTGCTCACGTCTCTGCGGAAGTCACACATAATTGACCAGAGGGTGATATCTCCCTCTACCCACTCACTTAAGATGGCAGCGTACAAGAAGTGAAATCGACAAAATCTTGTGTAAAATTGAACTGCTGTCGAATACAGCGCTGCGAGCAGTTATCTGTATACTGTATACTCGTTGCACTGTGTTGTAGGGGTAATAGTATAAGCTGTAGGGTTAATTGTCCTCACTTCTGTCGTCTGGATGCCTTTGTGATCCTGTCTTGTCATCATAAGTGCGCATATCCTCCCCCATCCTCAACAAGTCTAACCTCAAACTGATTCATCTTGGACATGAGCAGAGGAAAAGGGGAATGTGATGTAAATAAAGGAAATATACTGTAAACACATAGCCATAAGGGTTTATGTAAAAACAAAGCCAGTCATATGGCATCGTTGACTGATGGAAGGTGATGGCGGCCTAACAAAGCTGTGTGAAAATTTCAAGTAGTTCGCCTGTGAACTGTATCAGTTGAAGCCAGTACACACTTTGTTTTGGTTGCAAACTTCCATTTTCGCCTATTCGAACATGCCAAATTGGATTTTGTTTTTAGTATACTGCCCTTAACTATTATGTAAAATGCCATCTGCATTAATTGTTTTCACTTGTTATTTTGCCAAGCAAATAAAAAGCTCACTGGTTCATTGAGTTCTTTGGATGACAGAGGAATTTTGGAAAATGAGTTCTTTGAATGCGGGCGCATGTGCATCCTCTTCCCTAGCCATCTTGCTCTCATTTACTCTTTAGCTTTTCAATGCTGAATTGCACCAGAGTGACATTTAGTAAAATATGGCCTGATTGTGTGGTTTAGGATTTGCTCCAGCCAGATGTCAGCTTTGACTGTCACACAACTGAGCAGTATGCGTTTCATTTATAGAGTAGGCCTGCATTGTGGGTAGGGTTGGTTCATTACCTACACTGGTTAGGGACATTAGGGACAGTGGTTGTTGATTCATGTCCACATTTTACATTGTCTTCTCGTTTTCAGACCTTTCAAGGTTTGGAATACTGACTTCACTTCTTTTGACCACTTCATTTGTTTCCTTTGGGACGAGCAACTCCCCCACCTTTGATTTTTACTACTCTGAAGGCTTGCATAAATGATGAGCTGCTCAAAGATATGATCTATTTTATCTAGTCTCAAATTTTTCACATTCAGAAAGGCAAATGTTGGCTTAATGAGCTGCATTTGCAAAGTTCTACATTTAAGCTACTTTATCTGATGCTCATATCCAGAGAGACATATACTTATTGAGCAATTCAGCATCTTGCTCAAGGACACTTGACAGAATAAGTTACTTTATGCAGGGATTGAACCTATGACCTTTGAATTCAGGACAACTGACCTTTCAGGACAGTCTGTCTAATCAGTCGGCCAACTCGCTGGCTACTGCTTCACTGCTCAATGACAATGTGTGAACAGGGAATGAAGACTAGATCCAGGATGGATAAGATGCCAGTGAGTGAGACTCAAAGTACATTAATTAGCTCGCTGTTTACATAGATATGGGTGCTGCTAAAAACCCACGTGATTGTTGCCAACTGTCTTTGGCACTCCATTTTCAATTGGGAGTATGAGGGCTTCACAACCTTTAGCAAACAAGGACGTCTCTCTACATGTTGTAGCCTGAATATTGCAGCCACAAATCCGCCTATAAACTCACACATTGCCTGTTTCTAAAGCATAACAGGGGGACTCAGGGGGACTGTAAATGTGAAGAGGCCAGGTAGAGTGGGGTTTGACTCAATTAGAGAAATGTGAGTGTGATTCCAATCTCATTAAATGACAAAGAGTGGGTATCATAATGTAAATGTCAGATCTGACTCAAGCAGGATAGTTACAATAGAGAGTCCCTGCACACACACAATCAGGTTAGGCACCAAGGACAGTTCCAGCCAGCCTGAATAGGTAATTCATTCCAAAATAATTTCTGAAAATGATGAACTATTTTAAAAATAAGAACCCTTGTCAGGCAGATTCTCTCTTTTTTTTTAAACAATTAATTTTACTTTAATAGAACATAACCTTTTCATTTTATAGCACAAATAAATATGACATATGAACGGTCCACGTGCATTATTTCTTGAATCCATCTTTGCTGCCTGTGCTTAGTTCATTTTCTAACACCATTGATATCTGCACAGTTATCAAAGTGTGACACTGAAGATAGGAAAAAGAAAAAAAACTTTGCTGTAGTTTGTATTTGTGGCAGAAGTATGACTTATTGGGCTGGATTTCAAAATAATGAAGGGCAGATACTGTATATATATGACAGAGTTGAAAGGTCTGACTAATTTCACCGACATTAAAATGACAGTATGACAGCACTGATTTTAAGGACTAGTCTGAAAATAGAAATAGGTATGATGGCGCAGACATAAATCAGTTTTTTATTTGTGTATTGTCTCCCATCTCAGTTGAATCCTTCTTCTCAGTTATCTCTCAGTGAACACTGATTTTTTTTTCGTGTTGCCCTCATTTTTTTGCAACTGAAATTCACTTGTTCCCTGGAATTTATTGATCTAAGGCTACACATTGTAATGCCTTTGTACCCTTGAATCCTAATGGCACAAGGGCAAACATGAATTAGAGTAATTCTGAAATATTTGCCAATTACGCTAAATGAACCAAAGAAGAGTCTGTTGTTCAGTTTAGTTTAACTAGCTACCAATTTCACTCCCATAACTAGCCATGAAAACATATTTATTCCTGCCTCTAATTATGAATACTCAAGGCAGCGAGGGTTGATGATTAAATGTTAATAAGCATGTCTGAAGGGTGTGTGCTTAATAAGAAAATTTACTTAAGAAACCGTGTGCATGCTCTTCAAACATACTTTTAGGTAGTGATGCACCGTAAAGAAAATTCTTTGTCAATAACAATAACATTTTGAATTTCACATTTTGTTCATTTAAATAACTATATCACTGCATACATAACCACATTTTGCATCATTACATAAATTAAACAAATTTTGCTACAGATTCTTGCATGTGTGTATAAGTGTGTCTGTTTATAGACTCCCTTATATACACCAATGCATATATATCCATCTATATATAAGTGTATAAATAGCTGGATGTCTGTAGCCAGGAACATATGAATGGGACTTTACTGTTAGACTTTTCTAGTAGACACAAATATGGAAATATATTGTCTTCCAGGGATTTGATGCTGGGGCTGTGCTCTATAAACCTACAAAATCCAAGATGATGAATTAAAGAGCATGCAGTGTCCTTTGCTTTGACTCTGTCAAAGCCAAGACTGCTGCCACAGATGGAGCATATTGGGGATGAGCAAAGTTGTTTCTTCTTGGCCGATGTTTTGGTGACGTCTGCAAGCTGACTGGGTTGTTGTGGTTTCGGGTGGTAAATTACATTTGTAGTGTAAAGCTGCTTAATAATTTAGCCCCTCTTGATATTTCAACAGGACAAGCTTTACAAATTTCCACTCTATTGTCCCTATCTGAAACTGTAAAATAGGTCAGTTTTTGCTCGGCAGTCACACACACTGCCAGACATCATTGCCAACTCTTTTCCTATGAAAGTTGAGCTGTTGTTGGCTACTCAAAAAAGTTGCTAGAAGTCTCCAGATAATGACATACACTAATTTACATACCGGTAAATTTTCTACAGTCCCTGCTCAAAACAAAATGATGTGGCTTCACTATATGGGAAGTACCGTTATTGTCAGACAGCTTTGTATTAGACAAGAAAATTGCAAAAATTTGCATCAGCCCTACAGATTTGTTGCCAAATGCTTTGTGAGTTAACGCATTGTTCCTCAGGGCTGGAAAAAGGTTGATTTGTTGCTTGGGAGAAATAGGTTGCTAGTGAGTCAGTAAGTCTAGCGACAAAGTCAACAAGTTGTCAGCAGCAGTGTCAGAGATGCACAGCATGATATAAGCAGGAAGCACTGTCAGCCAGAGGAGATCAACACCAGCACCAAAACACTCTAATTGGGCCCTGCACTGTTGGTCACAGTTTAATTTTAAAATATGAATATACAAATAGGGACTTGGATTGAAGATGTTGAGGCAGGTTTTCACCTCTTCAACTGAGAAAATGTGTGACAGACTTTGAAGTTACCCCTCCTCCCCTCCAAGAAAAACAAAAACAAAAACATTCATTTCAGCAAAAAGTGCTGAAGTGCCATATCCCTTAAGACCTGAAAACTATCTACGACCTGTTGTTTTGTTACCTTTTGGGATTTAATAAAGACTGCCATGGTTTAAAAAAGACGCAGCGTTGCCATGTGAAAAAAGGCCTTGTCGTGTAATTGGATGATTTTCTCTGGAACCTTCATCTTAGGTTTTCAGTGGGTGTGCTTTCTCCGGCACAAGCACATATAATAAGGCCTGAAAAGGAAATCAAAGTCTCTTCCTTCATTATGTATTGAATACATTAACCACCCCATCTTGTCTGTCAACTGCTGACTACACAGCCAGTCCACCCGCTCCTGTGGCTGTTCTTGCTGTCTGCAGTTACCCAGTAGATTTATGGACATAACTAAGGTGCAGCATTAAATAACCTCACCCAAATGAATTAGCAATTACAGCTTGGTATTGTAAACTAAATTGCTAATAGTACATATAACAACAAAAATCAGAGCCTCTCATGATAAACTTGACATACTTAGGTTTCACTCGCGTACTGTGGATTTTGCAGAGGTGGGTGCACATCTTGGTCTGGTCATCCAC
>OMKZ01029205.1:0-11625 GCA_900302535.1 Neoniphon sammara
TTCATCTTGATAAAATGACGAGCAGTGGTAGCTACATTCCATGCGTTTCAGTACATTCAACAACAACAGTCTTACAAAATTTTTCACATCAACACACAGAGGGCAGCTGAGGAGAGGAAACGGGTGCACTCTGGAAGAGACCCTCTACTGAGCTGTTAAAGGAACTGTGCAAGTCGAGGCAAGCCAAGGGGGAGGTTTGCAGGATGTTGCCAAGCCTCAACTACAGGTTATCTGAATGCTCTGAGTTTTCTGAATTTACTGATGTTACAGGCCCCAGGAGTAGAGCCTGGTCTGCAGATTATATCTGGATAAAAATGAAGTATGACACAGGAAAAATTCAGTGCCTTTTTTTTCTGTCACTTCTGCTGTTCTGAGGTCGAGAGCTTTACCAGGCACTGCCATGCCAAAAAGGGAAGAAAAAACGCCACCCTGTGGCGAAAACCCAGAACACACCCACACAAGAATTAGACCGCTGTACACGTAACACCAAACAAATTATGGCTCCCCACCCCAGGACACATACTTCTCTACACGATAACAAACAATTCATTTCACACAATGTGAACATACATTTGTGTGTGTCACACTGAGTTTTTGATATACTAAATCAAATGAGAGCATACTGTAATTGATTGTTCAGAGCTCAAAGTATGCCAGTATCTAAAAGTACATATTGAAAAGTAAATCAGTCAAACAACTTTTAAGTGTAACTATAGTATGAGACATTACAAAGTACATAATAGGTATATGTAGGTTGAAAAACAATATTACATGAATGCAGTGATAGCCTGTCCTTGATGTATATTGTGTGCTCCACTTGTCATAGAGCACTGTTTTTGCTTCATGACAGTCAAAACATTACTTCCCTGTTGTACTCACAGAAATCAGGATTGATGGAGGCCTCGTAAGTTTACAGCCCGTTCTCATTCTCAGTGTGTCAGAAACTGAATCTTGCTCAGTGGTGCACTTCAAACATGATGCTCTAGGTACACCTGTAGCGTCAGTTTGAGATGCAAAGTCAACGGAATTGAGGAGACATAGTACAAAGAGAAAAAAAAGTCTGCATAAGGAGGTGGTTGGGGTGGATGTGGGGCATGTAAGACACAGCGCGTTCACATGTGAGATTGGAGTTCAATTCCAGTGTGGTTTTGTTGCCTAAACATAAACTGCGACCGTGTTGTCTTTTGTCTGCGAGTGACGTCACAGTGGCACTTAGAGTCAATGGAAGACACAGAGTGTCAGGGTTGGAGGAGCCCAGCATAGCCAAAAGCTACGCTACAGGGATACCCAGAGCATCATAGTTTGAAGCGTAGGTGCCACTGACCAAGCTGCCATTTTTTACAAGTTGGGAGTGAGAACATATTGAAGTTTACTGGTCCCTTAACATTACAGACCGGTAACCAACCAGCCTCAGTATTTCACCCTCTATTTGCATGTTTAACGAACACAGTAGTAGCTGATCAAATACACTGGATACCTTTCCCCAGAGACTTTCTATGGTGTTCAAAGCGCTTCTTCCTAATGGCACATCTGGGTGTTTGTCTTTATAAAGTAGGTAGCTGTTGTCAGAGCTGGCGACTGGGGCCAAGGCATATCTAACATTAGCTACACATTATTAGTTGATTGATAATGTAGTAAAGACGAAAGCTCATGTTATCTATTACCATTACATTTATAACACTGTAGAAAGTGATACATAGCAAAATGACCATTCTGATTTATCCACTTGTAGGCAATCGTGTACAATTTGTTCTTCAGAATTGGTCTGCGGTTTGAACATGTATGGCTGAATTATACTTATCTCTAGCCACTGTGTAGTGTACAGTAGCAAAACAAAAAAACAAAATGGAGGTTGTGTGTTTAATGGGGGAGGTGTTCGGTTTTCAATTTTGGGAATCAGATATTTGTATTTTTTTTTTCTTCTAAATATAGGCCATCAATACATGCGAACTTCAAAATACATTTTCTCAGCACATCCTTGTACAATGTTAAATATACTATTTAATTGGACTGTAAAATGTGGAAATATATACCAGTTCAACTTGGGCACCTGACATCCCTTTCACTCACAGCAGTGAACATCACACACCGTGCACTGCTGCTGTATACGCTCACTTCCCTGACTTAGGCCGTGTCCACACTAATCCAGAGAAATCTGAAAACGCGTTTTTGTGTCAAATTCAGAGCATTTGTTTAAAGATTGGCAATCCACACCAAAATGCAGAAAAATTTTAATTTACTGAATAGACATGCGAAGTAGCTCAAATTTGATAAAGCAACGCCACAAATTTACCTTTGCAAGCAATAACAACATCTCCATCTACTTCCATAATCTTTCCTCTCACTTCTCAGACACTGCTTAACACACACACACACGCACGCACGCACACTAAAATGCCAACCTCGGCGTTTTAAAATTTATCCACTTGGGAGAATGTTTTCGAAAAGTTGATGAAAACACCATTTTAGTGTGGATGGAAGGGCAAAATAGAGAAATAAAGCTGCGTTTTCAGATTTCTCCGGATTAGCATGGACATGGCCTTAGCTTAGCCTACTGGAGCTACATAACATTAGCTTAGCATACCGTAGCTCCAGAATGGCAGAGAATGAAGTCAGTTCACTAGTTCTTAATCCCCATCACATCGGCATCAGAGGCACATGCACGAGCGTGTATGTGGGCAGCAAGCCCTTGGAGAAAGTACTGAATCTCAGATGGGTGCTGTTTGAACTGTTTGAAGGGCAAAGCTTCAAATATTCACTGATTACTGTCGAAGCTCCGGAGCCCAAAAAATTGTATTCAGGACAGCCCTAAATTGTTTTGAATAGTTTTGTTAAGACTTTCATTTGTGTTGTACATGTTTGTTATTATATGTTTTGTTATGTTTTGATTGTTTGATCGTGGACCCCAGGAAGAGTAGCTGTCACATTAGTGGCAGCTAATGGGGATCCGAATAAAGAATGAAGAATAAAGCAGCTATTATGGTTGATAGACCTGCATAAATATTATATAATTGAACTAATGGCATTATCTTGTTCTAGTTAGTGTGTAGAAGTAAAACTGTGTAAAACTGACATGTTATTGTCTGTGTCTGTGTCTTTAATTTATGTTCACAGAGCAGGTCATTATAGGATTATTTGATGATGGAAAGCATTTTGGAGATAAAAGCATATTTGAGAAGGGATTTAAAGATGATGCAAACTCTGCCAACCTTCATTTATTAATTTATTTATTTAATTAAGGCTCCTGCTATGAGGACTGAGGAGACCCCAACCATCCTGATGTCAGAGTTACACCACTACAGTGCCTTCCAAAGAGACAGAATAGGTTTCAAGAGAAATGGTTCACTTATAATCCATGGCCTCACTACAGCACTACCCTGAAAGCAGTACTATGGTTTTGTTGCTTAAAAGCATACAGCATTAAAAAAAATTTCCCTTGCAAGTAAGAGCAACTCAGCATTTATGTCACCTGGATTTAAGAATTGGAAGAAAGCAGTGGGGATGTTCTCCATTCATCAGAAGTCAGACTCTCACAAGACTGCTGTAATGATGACACACTACTCAGGTATCCCCTTTCTGAATACCTGTACATGTTGTTTCTTGGACCATCCAAGGCATATACCACTCTGGGAAGGCAGCAAGGATAAATGAAGAAAGGAGGGACGTGCACCAGCTGCACTGCAAGCCAAGTGCACAGTTATGTCCTCCCTGGTGGTTGTCTGCTGACAGTAGACATGCCTTTTCCCTTTCTGGCACATCACCTTCTAGTTAGACTTCGGCTTATCTCTAAACCCAGTTTTGTCACAGTTTCAAATTAGGTGAGGCTTTTCATGGAGACTGTGACTCCATGTTGCATTACTGCTCTTGGACAGGTTGGTATTTGTAAAATATTTGGGGTTGTCTTTGAAGCTATTGCACATAAATACTGTAATTAATTATTGTCTTGTAAGCGTGTAAACGTCTTTGTATGTTTCTAAATATTTCTGAATACAAGCCTGGGACTTTTTAGGTCTATCAGTATTACGTTAGCAAGCTAGCTAGCTTCCTTAATGGTTTTTCAGAATTGATTTGAGAAAATTTCTGTTATGTCTCTCTAATTACTCAAACACACCAACGCCAACCCAGCACCAGCTACACAATCAAGTTTACCCTGCCAGACACGACATACCCTACACCAGGCCTCTCACCGGTGAATGCACAATTATTACTTCCACCTCCAACTTCCTTTTTGTTACAGTTAAAAAAGCCGCACATAGGGTCTGTCTGTATCAACCCCCAAGAAGGCTGGAGGTAACCCCCCTGATTTTAGACAAGCTGTCAGGCCTGCCAGACATGCCTACAAATACCATGGAATAACAGCTGACCACTTGTTCTTTTGCCTCATATTTTTATTTTGATCTCAAATGCAAATGACTTGAGTATATAGCAGAAAATAAATTTCACTCCAGAGGCCACTTACTTTCAGAGGGAACTGTATGGGTTATCATAGATGTCATTACTAAAATGTTTTGTGTCAAACATTCAGTGGTAGATGATGCCACCATGTAACTTCATATTCCTAAAGATATACCAAAAAAATTTTTTTAGACACCTTTTATGCATGGTGGCATTAATACCTTGGTGATTTTGTGATTGTTATTATTTTTGTGTACTATACACCGGTTTGTTTTGGAGTTTAGAGCATATTTTACATTAAGCTAAAGCTACAACAAGCTAACATTAACTGTCCTTTCTTGGTTAAAACTGCTAGAACATGGATATAACAGTATGACAGCAAACATTTAACTGCACATAAGGGCTGATAGTTACTTCATGGTCTTTAATTGAACAAATTATCAAAAGATGCAGCCGGTTTCAGATGGTCAGATTTCTGAACATTATCAGGTAATGTTAACCGGCATTTGTAGCAGGCAAAACAGTAGAGCCTTTGGCTGTTTCCCAAAGCCTAGGCTGCAGCTGAGATAGCCGGTATTTCTCAGCTGCCATGTCACTGAAGGCCGCTCCAGTTGGAAGGATCCATCATATACAGCCAAGAAATGCTTTCATCCAGCAGTTTTCAAAGGACAGGTAGATGTATCCTTCCCAGCCATATATATCCTACAATCTTGTGCATACATCTTCTTGCTCTGGTGGTTTTTGGCGGTTGGCAAACAGCTTTAGGTAATTACTGCCACCTTCTGAGTCACATGCATATAGGAAGCAGACATCAATTTGATATAAAAATTCTGCTGTTCCATCGGAATTTAAGTTAAGCTATTATTATGTGATGTTAATATATTTCTCCTCCATCTCCACAAAGTCCTTTAAAAATGACAAGGCAAAAAAACACCTTGTCTATTGCACACTTACACGCATGACTAGTCTTGTTAGAACATTTCAAAGCAGAAGCCTTCATAGTCTTTGTAGCTCTTATAGTGCTACCAAAGACCCGTCCTTACTTGGCTGCAGCCTAGGCTTTGGGAAACAGACTTTATTGTGAAACACATCAGATATCCCCAACAATCTCAGTCTCACACACACCTCTGTATGGTCGGTGTTGTAGCAGCTATCTTTTAGTGGACATATCATACAGCTCGGGGTATTCACATACTAACAAAACATACTAACAAAACAAGTCTCTCTACCAGCAGGGCGCGCCAGTAGCTCACTGTGTAGAGCGAACGTGTACTACATATTATCACGGCGGCGGCGTGGGTTCAATTCCGACCTGCACCGCCTGCTGCATGTCTTTGCCTCTCTCTCTCCTGTCTTTCCTGTCTATCACTATTGTCCCTGTCTAATAAAGCATAAATGCCAAAAAGTAAAAACAACAACAAAAAAAATGGCATTTTCTGCTACATCTCCAGGTTGTTTGGTTACATTGACAGCTCTCCCCTGACATTCTTCGTAGTAATTGGCTGGTTGATAAAAAGAAAAAGCACTTAGAGTGGGAGCGCAGCCATTCAATCACAGGCAACCAAGTGTATGTGTCAAAGCCAGGAGATACACAGAGGCTTTGCTCAGGCACAAGACGATCCTGACAGCTAAAACATTCCTCTTGACATTTGAGCATACTTCTTCGTTTCCCAAATACCTGCACACAGGAGGGACAGATATCCCATCAGCCCATAGAATGGTTGAGACAGCACAAAGCAACCGCAAAAGCTTGGGAAGAGACTTCCAGACAGTCAAGAAAGCAGCAGACAAATTTGCCCAGTGGACAAATAAAAAATAAAGCAAAGATTGAATTAGTCGCAATTGGGGCCAGAGAGGAAAAAGTTTGTAAACCAATGTGGTGTCTGACCTGGTTCCATATTTTAAGTGTTGATCTGACAGTAACATTTTTGGAGTAGGAAGAAGAGGTAAATGAATAAGAGCTGCAAGTGAGGCAGGTGCAGCAGAGGATGCCTCCACAGTCATCCACATGGCCCGTGAAGGTGAATTCTCCAGCTGCACCCATGTGTTGCATTTTTCTGAGATTTGCAGCCCAGTAATAAAACTTAAAAGACACTCTCAAAATAAAAGTATCTATTCTATTTAAAAATGAGAGTGCAGGATTAAAATCTGACAGAGCAGCCAACTGAAGCAATGTGGCTTGAATACCAGAAGGTGGCAATAGTCTGACAGGATCACATCCTTCTGCTGAGTAAGAAAACATTATTTTCATTATCACTACCTCTGCCAGTTGCCTTGTCTGTCTGTCTGTCTGTCTGTGAACAAGATATCTCAAAAAGTTCTGGTGGCAAGCAGATTTACATGAAACTTTGCAGAGAGATGGGTCGAGTTGATTAAAATTTCAACCAGTTAACCAAAAGATAAAACAAGAACAAAAAGAAATACAACAATGAACGTGTCACAAGTACTGAATATAATGCCATACAGGTCACACTTACATTCACACTTTGATTCATTCTAACAGCAAAACTATACTGGGTCCATTGAGAAATGCAACGATGATGAAAACAAATACCTCAGCCTTGGTAAATGATTTATTGTAGTTATTAAGATCATTTCACCTGTCACTGTGATTAATCCTACTCCTGACATAGTATATTTATAGCGGAGTTTTAACATTGGCGTCCATGGCACTTTGTGTCTTGTCTCCTTAATGACGTTTGTTAACCCAAAATGGCGTCAAGGTGATTATGCTGAGAACCTGATCTGACTCCTTGGTGGAGGTCTGCGCTCTACTGAGCACATTTTCTAGTTTGTATGAGAAAAGCAGGTCCCTCACTATTAGTGTAGAAGCATGCAATCTTGTTAATGTTCAGATTTTAGAAAATCTAGAGCCACTGTCTTGTTACTTTGAGACTAGTGTCGTTTTCATTCTTAAGGGGTTGCGTGTACCCAAAAATGTGGTTCAGATATGATTTGCCAACTTGCCACCACTGCAGTGATTTGATCTGATGTCCTCTTCAGATTCAGATTGGGTAGAATTCTATGTCCAGGATATTGATGAAACCCAAAGACACATTATACCACATGCCTTTTAGTTTCAGAACTGACTTGATGCTTCAGCAGGGCCTGTCTGTTAGCTACATTGCCAGTTTATAACCTGTTATAAGCCAGCCTGCTGCCTGAGGCCATTGCTGGAAATTACATAGAGCCTAGGTGAGGTAAAGGAAATACCTAATTCATAATTTCTGTATTTGACACAGACATGATTTATGTGTTTAAAAATGTCAAAGTTTAAGGTGTCTTGACCTCACTGAAGTGAGACATGATGGCCCACAGGCCCTCGGGATCTGTGCATGTTTCCACTGCTGGTGCAGACCACACCACATGATTCCCATGCTCGTTACATTTGCTTTGTGTGTGTGTAGGTGGGTGGGTGTCAGTGTCAGTATTGCTGTTAATAAATATGTGTGCGTGTCTTTGTGTTCTGGCTGTTCACGTCCTATGTACCCTTACACATGGAGAAGCAGAGGACACACTCTCCAAAACAAATATGTCCTGTTTTATATCCAGTATTTAGCAGAAATATTTTATACACCAGCAGCTGTTGGGACATCATGAGCCGCATCAAAAGATGCATCTGATAATTTTTTTAATAGAAAAACTCCCAGGGAGACTATGTGTATAAAAGGTAAAGTTCAGTTATACGATATCTGCAATACACATTTATAATTTTGGTACAAATTTTTCACATTGATGCCCTAATCTACATCACCAACTTTTTTCTGGTTGATTCTCACTTTTAAACATTGTAAATGCCATTGGTGAACTATCGAAAGAAGATCAACAGAGGGCAGCAGAGTACATGACATATAAACACACACTGCAGCCAACTGATAATCCAAGATGTTATATTCACTGATCAGCCTAGAGGAACTGTACTGTTGCTTTCACTTACTTCAGGAAAACCTTCGCAAATATGCAACAGGTAGACCAACCAAAGTCAGTTACTGTCTATTTCATGTAAACATTGTAATGTTTAAGTGATTTATCCTAAAATCAATGTCTTTCTAACTGTACATACTATTACTGACATCTTTATATATAATTCTGTGTGATTTACTCTTCTCCAACCCCTGTCTCGTAACCACTAAGACTGCCTCGTGGCTGCACATTTCCATTAAGACCTGTGGGGGGAAGAGGAAGACTACGGAGGTAGCCCAGGGAAACAAGGAGGGGGGTTGATCAGGAAGTAGGAATGTGGGTCCCTGTGTGTGATGTGATTGTTAGCAGAAATGTGTCAGCCCCTAGCCCGCAGCCACCACCCCTGAGCCCACGGCCCTGTTCAGGTTGTGGAAGTGGAGCTCTGTATGTGAATATGTGTGTGTGTGTGTGTGTGTGTGTGTGTGCACTTGCATGTGTGCGCGTGCATGTGTGTGTGCCTGTGTATGTGTGTGTACGTGTACACACGATCCACTTCTTAACTCTGCATTGCCATGGAGGCCCAGATACCTTATCATTACGGTCTCTAGTGGAACAAGGGTAAACTCACTCCCGAGGTCGAGGGTGAGGGAGGAATAGAAAGCCAGCCACAGACTCTGAGGCAGACCGCAGGCCCATGTGTGGCCATGGAGGATGAAACCATACTGGATTACGAGGAAGTTTATAACTATCCTCTGACTGCTGCTAAAAGAGAGGATGGCAAGGGGAGTAGGAGTGTGCACAGTGCTCAAAGACAAATGGGGCATCAATCAATATACATCACAGCACTTTCCAGTCATTACAAATAACAACTTAACCTACAGTGTTGTCATGACTCCTAGGTTTTTGAAATGTACGTTACAGAGCTGTTAGCACACTGCTCAATTTGACACAATCACTATCTCCCATTCAGTACTGTCAGTCCCTATAACACAGGTAGGAATTTCAAACTGAAAATAATACGCCACTTGTCTTTTGTGATGCAGCTACCAGTTTTAATGTATTTGAGATGAAGTTCTAGGCCTTTAAAAGCACTGTCTGTAGGATGTAATTCAGTTTCCAGTAATATCCACAAATGTTTATCTCCTGATTTGACAGTGGAATGTTTGCTGAATATATAAACAACTCTGGGCTAAGTATTCATAAGCCCTACAAAGCATGAAAAACATTACCCACATAAGTATGAGTCATAATATTCCACTGTTTATGATTGAGAAATTGGTCATAAAATCCATTCCATGATTGTTGTAGACCAATTAGTTTTCTATACCTCTTATGAAAGCAATTTGCAAGAAAAAGGAAACTATTTTTTACACAACTTGGCTGATCCTAAGGTGACGTGAGTGTAGTTGCATCAGATTCATACTTATTTTATCAGTGATCACCACCATTACACAGTGCCACATGGAAAAGATCTCGCTTGAAAAATGCAACCTCTGCAGCTTTTGTTTTCCTTCGCTCTCTCTTTCCTCTTTTCTCGGCTCGGCTCCTGAGAGCCAAACTGTGGATGGGTTTTCAGCCACAAACCTCACAGCTGGTCTTTGGGGCACAGCGTCTGGGTAGCCTTCTCTCCCTGACGCAGGAGTCCTGGCAGGACTGGTGGTTAGCCACACCAGTGCTTTCACCTGCCTGTCTGAGGAATTCTCACCAGAATCTAAATGACTCTAAACAAGCGGTAACATCAGACCACACACTCAATAGTATTGGACAACCAGGAGGTAGGTAGCATGTGTTTGTACTGTGTGTGTGTGTGTGTGTGTGTGTGTGTGTGTGTGTGGTTGCATTTGCACACAGAATTTTCTCCAGCATGAAATTCCCAACAGTTGTTTCCATGGTTGCCACATCAGTCTTGGTGTCTTGGCACCCTTTTCACTCTATAGGAAGGATAGATGTTTCAGACTAATGCTATAATTATGGCAGCTTGTCATCTGCACCTGGATGAGTGGGATTTGTAGTTCTTCAAGAGGGGATTCTTACCACACAGTATGTTTGGTCATTAGAAGCAGATATATCAGGAGCCTTGGGAGTCTAATTATTTTTTGAATACCATATTAATGCACTAATGAACAGCTTAGCAAGAGTGCCTTGATTTTAATTTCTTATAAAGCAAAATTAGAGCTTATGGCAAGAGTGGTGGTGGACCTCTTTAGATGCCAATGGTCAATATAATGTTGGCATCTCCTCAGGACTAGTGTGGGTTTTGTGTGTTCTCAGTATCTTATTGACTTCTGTGGTTCATTGGTGTGCTATATTTATTATTCTGTGTATTCTAGGTTGGATTTAGCCTTTATGTTTCTGAGAAAATACTAATTACCCAGCATGGTCCTGCAGCATTTTCATGTTTATATGTAGAACTACAGATGTATGTTTTACATTCTTTGTGCCTCAACAGGTTCTTAGGCCCCCACTGCATCTGATCACTGTATGGTGTTGATGTAGCTTTTCAAAGTCTATTGAAAGTAATCTCCAAATGCAGGTTACTGGTATTCTGCATTTCTTACCCAGTTTACAGTGTCTTCCTTTCTAATACCATCTACAGTTCCTCTCAACATTAGATTTTGTTGGACTTTCCTGACTGTCAAATCTAACAATTCATTCATAATTTTTATCTTAAACATCCCAATGGAAATGAACTGAAAAATACTACAAGATGTGTCTCTTTTTGACCTATGACCACCTATGTCACATTGCCATTTTTTGAAGGTTTCTCAATCACTGTGAGAATAAATTAGGGGTTCATATCCTTCATATCCTATGAACCCCTATTTTTGTTTGTATGTGTATTGTGTGCTATTACAAATAAAAGATTTTGTTTATTTCACGCAAATGATAATAAGTATGTTATGAAAACATTGTATGTGTGGAACTTTTGAACTTTAGTGGGTGTTGCATTTATTTCCCTAACCTATGGTCTTCTATAGCATACAAAAGTTTTAATTTCTTCTCATTTTCTCTGTCCTTCACAGTTTAATTTATATAATTTTTTATAGGAAAAGTAACTTAGATTCATCACCCTTCAGCACTGTTAAATAACCAGTTATTAAATGTGAGGGTGCACCATATAGGCATCTTGAACAAAGTTAATCAATTTTAGGTAGAGAAGATAGGCTTACAATTTGAGTAGCTGTAAAACTGTGAATTACATTTCCTTAATTCTTTATTATTAACCTATAATTATTGAAATACCCAGATGCACACATAGTTGGGAAAACAATCATTTCTGTCATTTAAAAACTAAATAGAATCAAAATGCTAATGACGTTATACTTA
>OMKZ01029207.1:0-15552 GCA_900302535.1 Neoniphon sammara
AACATTACAATGTAAGTTACCAATGCTATAAGTAATGTTGCAGAGGGGGTAAAGTGACCATAGTGACTGCAACGTGATTCAGGTGGTGCAGGTGTTGTAGAGCCTGACAGCGGTCAGTATGAAGGACCTGCGGAACCTCTCCTTCTTACACCGTGGGTGTATCAGTCTGCTGCTGAAGGAGCTGCTTAGGGAGCCCACAGTGTCATGTAGGGGGTGAGAGGTGTTGTCCATGATGGATGTCAGCTTAGCCAACATCCTTCTCTCCCCCACTTCCTCTATGGAATCCAGAGGACAGTCCAGGACAGAGCTCGCTCTCCTGATCAATCTATTGAGCCTGCTCCTGTCCCTGTCCGTGCTGCCCCCTCTCCAGCAGACCACAGCATAGAAGATGACTGAGGCCACCACAGAGTCATAAAAGGTCCCTAAGAGAGTCCTGCACACTCCGAAGGACCTAAGTCTCCTCAGCAAGTGGAGGCGACTCTGGCCCTTCTTGTAGAGGGCGTGGGTGTTGACAGACCAGTCCAGTTTATTGTTCAGGTGAACACCCAGGAATTTGTAGCTCTCCACCACCTCTATGTCCGCTCCCTGGATGTTCACCGGTGTGATGCTTTCTTCTGAAAGTTAACGAAGTGTGATGCTTTCCTCTGAAAGTTAACGATCATCTCCTTCGTCTTGTTGGTGTTGAGTTGAAGCTGGTTGAGTTCACTCTAATCTAATCTAATCTAAATGCTACCCATGGAAACTGAACCAGTGGATGTACAGAGGTGAAAATACATCATATCATGTTCATATCATGTGCAATACACATGATACATTGTGTAAAAAAGACAACTTCGGAGTTCCTGTAAGGTTTATTTTTTCACTTTGACAGAGCTAGGCTAATGACTCCTGTAGACTTCAAGTCTTTATGCTAAGCTAACATGAAATGCTACCCATGGAAACTGAACCAGTGGATGTACAGAGGTGAAAATGGTATCAAACGTCTTGTCTCAGTTTGGGTAAGTTAGAAAAAGGGTATTTTGCCCAAAATCTTGGAGCATTCCTCTAAAATTATAATTTCATTTATAATTGCCCCTTCAATACGTATGGAAACGTGTCCCCTGGCTTAAGAATTCAAAGTCTAACAGGCAAGCATAACACTAAGTCAGAACAGAGTAAGGGTGATTTTGGAGATGTGCTGTATGTATGTGGGTGTGCCTTCGCCAACCACAGCCACATAAACTAACAAAGAATGTGAGTACTTGCACAAAGCAGTAGTCAGAGTAGGCTGAGATGCAGTCATAATGTTTGATATCAAAATTGCCCTGCACCAGGTGATTTGTATTGTCACACCCCTGTAGCACACTGTCGATTTCGGTGTGAGCGTTTTCTTTGCAAGCAACAAAATAACCGCTTCACCACAAGGTCACTGCACTTGAATTGATGCGACGCGAGAATAGTGCCCCAAATGTAGGCACACAAATATGCTTGAGGGCAACATGCGCACACAGAGACGAAAAACACTTCACACTGGGCTCTATTGACAGAGCAGCGTGCATGACAATGCGTGACACTATCTATTTTTACACTGTTAACACCATCACTGACAGGAAAGGAGAAAAGGATGGATAGAGGGAGGAAAAGATTGAAGAGAAAGCAGAACAGAAAGGGCACTAAAGAGAGAAAACCACTGGGGAAGAAGGGTAAGGAAAGATAGATTCAGCAAAAAAGTGGAAAAGGTTATATGGTGTTGTACAGGCTTATTGTGTTCAACTGGATTTTTTTGCAAGGTTTCTCATAATAATGAAATCTTTTGTCATAATTATGAGATTGTTAGCAATTATGAGATGTCTTCTTGTTATGTGATAGTTTGACAGAAAAAGTCCCAGATATGCAGTTATGATAAAATTTAAGGGAAGCCTAAATCCAATTCTAGCCCCATGAAACAAGCCAATAAACACATTTTTCACTATAACAAGAATAACATATTTTGAAGCTAAAATACAGGATTTCACATTGGACCTTCGCAAGATGTATTTCAAAAGATGTTACAGTAAAAATGGTGTTGTAGCCTGTGTTGTGCGCCATAATATGATTTCACTTGCAATTACTTTTTGTATATCATTCTAGTGGAATTCCCTGTTTGACCCCTGCAGACAACAGTTAACTGTTCCTGCCTAAATAATAATGACATCCTCAGAAAAGATAATTTGACTTTAATGAATGTAATTTTTCTAATGAAATTAAGCAAAAACATGGGATTGCAAAAATGAATACCTTATTTTTACACCCCTGTTATGCTTTCGCCCTTGCCCATCTGTTAGCAAGATATCTCAAAAGTTCCAAACACATCACTCAGTTGATTCGATTTTGATGGTGATCTGGATCTGGGATTTCTGCAATTCAACATTTTCCATTTTTTGCCATAACTATGATGCTGCATTCAAGTGTTGGTGGGAAAGTCCAGCATTACTTTAATAAAGCCATCTGCATTCACCTGCAATTTTGTTGTTAGAAAAAAAAAAGTTATGAGGCTACAAGCTGGACAGTCGTTCAGTGTTGGTGCAGTGTTCCCATGAAAATCTGATTCCAGCTTGTGTCTAGATGTGAGTTAGGAATTCTGAAAATGAAAGCATCAGGAAGAACTTAAAGTGGGCATTCATCTTGCTTCTGTTCTATTTGCATGAGACAATAGGATGCCTGGGATGAACCGAGGGGAGGTAATTGGTTTAACAAGTCACTGATGAGTCTCCAATAAAGAAGAGGAAGAAAAAGAGAGTAGATGGAAACAGAAAAAAAAACACTCTCTAGAACTACAGATGAGGTGACCAAAACAAACACAGACACACAAATACCAGTCTCACCAGTTGACAGTTGGTCATGCTGGAAACCAGTTGGGCTCCCTGGCAGCAGAGGATGAAGCCAGCCAGATTGAGGAGCACACACACCACCGACAGTAGTACAAACACATTGACCTGGAGTGGAGAGGGAGGGCAAGGTGGGGCATAGGGGGGAGAAATTTAATATTATGTTAATATGTTTTGCTTTTTGCATCATATCAATGTAGATAGTAGTGATTCACATACAATCAAACAGAAATGGTGACAGAAATGGACAAAAAGAGTACAGCTGAAATACAACACAGGTTATATGACAATACAATTACATCAACATGGTGGCTTAGTTGTTCTAATACTTTATCTAACTAGGATTAACTTCTAGAAAAGTAAATAATAGTGACCTTAAACTCAACCCATTTGCTGGGGATCCCCTGTAAATCCCAATGTAGCAGTTCTTAAGCTGTCAGGACACAACAAATACACACCCAACCTGTTTCATTTCAATGTAAAACAGAATCTTTCTTTCCCTCTTCTAAAGAACAGGAGAAAAATAGCAACAAACTGATACCTGACACTCCCAAAACAGGCTGAGTTCCAGCTAATACAAACAGTGTTGGATTTCTCTTTGCTGGCTTGGTAAACAACATCAGCCCTTCCAACCCCTGCATGAGTTGGCACATATCAACTCAACACATTCATACAACAACAGAAACACTTCTAAGCCACCAAAATAATTACGATAATGACAGCCTTGTTCAGCCATTAAGTACTACTGATTAGTTAACAGACAAATTTAGATTGTTGGGGGGGCATACAGGCTGTTAGGTGGCCACTATGTCTTCCATCTTTGACCAAATAAACATTAAGTCATGCTCCTGTGTATTCCTAAAGGATGCATTGTGTATGACAGGACTGAAGAACCTCTACACACATCAGACTTATTTTGTCAAAGATATTCAGCCTCCTCTATGAATCCACTGCTCATTATTTCTATGACTGATTTTGTGTTATGCGATACAGTTGTACGTTTTTGCCACAGTCTCATTTTTGGGATTCTCCTTCTGGGAAGAACTCCTGTTGTAGATGACTTGGGTGTGCTTCACAGGGAAAATAGGAGGAGTTTAGTCAATAGCATCAGACTTAGGAATTCAGGAGCTCAGCTGGAGTTTGTTTAGGGAGATAAAGCCACAAATTCCAGCCTCGAGAGAACTTATACTGTAACATGGGGCTTAAAAGCATGCATCAAATTTTGGGAAGATTTTCCCCACAATATCACGGTTATGGTTTGTAATTGAAATGTATCAAAGCTGATGATTAAAGGTAAATTGTGAGCACTGTAGTGTGCAAACTATTTCATCTGACACCATCTGTTTCAATCATAGTCCTTTTCACACATTTTTTCTTAGCCCTAGGCCACAGGTTAGCCTTGATTAACACTTATATTTATTAACCCAGGCCTTACAGAAAGCCCTGGGTTAAGGGTTCACGCTTGAACATCAAAGCCCAGGGCTAATATCTTCAGAACACCTGTAGCACAGTTTTGATTGGACAACAAACATTCTCTTGCTTTTGTTCTAACCCTGATTCACACTATAGACCTTAACCCAAACTTTTTGGGGTTATCACCAAAACATAAGGAAAACCCTGATCTGGAGTGGGGTTTAGTAAGCTCTGGGCTAAGGGTGGGGATATTCCATATTCTGAAGTGCAAGTGCCAAATGACTGTTAGCCCAGGGCTAACAAAAGTGTAACTCCAGGGCTAACAGTGGTTTTAGCCCAGGGCTAATTGTAGTTCTTCTTCATTCGGCATGAGAACAAAAGCCAAATTCTAATATTAGAGAAATGGACTTACTGCAAATAACTTATGGTGCATCATATCGAGGATACTAATGAATATTAATAAATGTAAATGTATGGGTAGCTGTATGGAGAGAAAAAAATATCCACACACAGTATATCGGTACTCAATAGGGGGCCCGCGGGCCGCATCCGGCCTCCTATTTGTGGCCCCCTAACTGTAATTCTTTAGGTACGTGCGGGTCAACACCGTATAGCGGGGCTTGTCTCCATGACAACGGTACACAGACCGCCTGTTACTTGGTCGCGCTGCAAGCACGATTTTAAGTTTCACTTTCGTTTTTGGAGCGGTTTGCATATTGTCACTTTGCCAGCTGTATCACAACATCATGTGTGTCCTGATCGACCTCAATAAATGGACCTTTGGCTCATTGAAAAAAAAATATTTGTGGCCCTCGGAGATTTGTATTTGAGTACCCCTGCAGTATATTGTTGTTCTGTGCTCTGATTTCACTTACACCAAAATAACGTTTTATCCTTCACCGGCTTTTGAACATTGTGTGTGGACAGTTATTTTCTCTTCATACAGAGTTTCTCCGGTCCAGCACTAGTTGTAAACAGACTTTAATTTGGATGTGCTTACTGGAGTGTGTACTTGATTTTAGGATTAAAGTTATGAATTTTAATCTGATCACGCAATGTTGTGTTTTCATTTAAGTATTAAAGCATTTTTTAGAAGTGTAGACATCCCATGCTTACACAGTTGATAACATTAGAGTTTCATGTGTGGCAGGACAGTAAAGTTATTTTGTGACCACTAGACTGCAGAGTTTGACTGCTGTAATGACAGCTTTACAATAACACTACTGGCTAACCTCATCAAATAACATGCTGGGAGCCAGATAACCAGCTGTAGTTGTTAGCTGGTTATGTACTAGTTATCAATATTTATTTATGAGATAAATATAAAAGCCATGCAAATCTGAGGCAGTGATATGCAGCAATTCATAGATTTGATTAAAGGACAGTTCCAACATGATTGGAGTTTTTTTGCTTATATGCATGCTTTCTCCCTCCCTTAATGTTTATTCTGTTTTAAATACATTTTCCACAATTAAAGATAGTTTTAAAATTAGCTTTGCCCCACCTTTGAGGCACATGTATTCCCAATCAATTATGAATGGCATAGAAAACAATGGCAGGACATCTAATTGAGTAAGTAAAGGTAATTCATCCATGTGAATGAGATGCTGGCAATATCAATTTTACATTTTAAAAGTTCCCTGTTTCATATGAATGTGTGTATTAGGGACCAGAGGAAAGGAAATTATGAGTGGTCATCACAAGAGGATGAGGGGGAGGAAAGAGGCCTGGATACTTCAGTGCAAACCTCCAGGTGTGCTCATATTACATTAGCAGACCTGCTAGCGGTAATGTGTAAACCTAAAGTTAAAACGCTTACACAAACAAACAGACATACAGATATAGATACAGATATACAGTAATGAATCTACAGGCTAATTACTGAAAACACTCTTCTTACTTGGAATAATGCTAGTAGCCAACTACCACCAAACATAGGGTATGACATCAGCATGATATCAGTATCCCTGTCGTCTGAGGAGGCAGATACTGGCACTGAAATTCGGACCAAAAAGAGCAATGAGGTCAGTCTGCTAAGGAAGGACAGGTGCATTGGGTAAAAACCAAGAGATTGTTGCAGAAAGGAGGGAAGTTATTAACACAGACGTGATACGGGTTCTTGATAGACCTGAAAGAACAACAGGAGAATGTGGGACTATTATTTATGATTTTAGGGAAGTTTTGGTATTTAAGAAAAAAAAAGGGGGGAAAATGTTCTTTTGGAACTAGTTAAAACTAGGTAATGTCACAAAATTGTTATGGCAATGGCAAGAAGCAGCAGTAGGGATAAGGAAGGTAGCAGTCGGAAAGCTTCCCATCAATAT
The DNA here is from genome assembly GCA_900302535.1 of Neoniphon sammara. Classification (NCBI taxonomy): domain Eukaryota; kingdom Metazoa; phylum Chordata; class Actinopteri; order Holocentriformes; family Holocentridae; genus Neoniphon; species Neoniphon sammara. The sequence goes on from OMKZ01029207.1 coordinate 6,584, forward strand.
GACTTACAAGTATTCAGGTCAGTTGTAAACTAGTTGAACAGTTAAGTAACCTTACGATACAATTCTTCAAGTCCATATATCAATATTTAACAAAATATACCCATTTGATAAGAATTGGTTTGTTGATTAAAAAACATGCATGATAAAAGTAGCATTAAATTTGGATTTAACCCTATAATGCCAAATGCATCAAATTTGATACAAACATTTCTGAGACCTATTGCATCACCTTATGGTAAAAACTTCACTCAAAACCCTCTTGTATCCAATGTGATACTTGTCTTCCACCCCCGGTGGATACCTTTATCACTACAACAATACAACAGTCCAAGATGGCCGTCGATGGCAGTGACATTTTCTATGAAATTTTTAGTAATATTCTAACATGAGCACTTAATCTGTTGAAGCAAGTTATAATTACTTAATTTTTTGCATTTTAGTATAAAGTAAAATTGTGCATAAATTTGTGTTCAAATTTGATACTACAGGTAAAAAGTGGAATTTGGTAGTAAATCCCTCAATTGTCATTATCTTTTTTTTTTCTTGGTGCAATATGCATTATATTGATCATTGTGCATCATAAAAATGTTTTGATCAATCAGTTACACAAATTATAGATTGAAATGTGATATTTACAACAAATAAACGCACTCAGAAATTGATAAACCTATATTTCTGTTCTTTAGATGGCTAAACGATTAGCAAAACGGTACAGTGCTGGAGATGTCCTACGCTTCCTTGATGGCAATTCAAGTGACATAGAGGAGTTGATGTCTGCAGATGATGAAGTGTTGGATAAAGATTGGACCCCTAATGCAGACTATGATGAAGAGAACTCTAGTACTGGTAGTAGCAATGAGGAAGATAAAACTCTTGATGATAGGCTTGAAGAGGAAGAGGAGGGTCTAACAATGTCACAGGCAACAAAACTGTGTGGTAGAAGCAAAGTAAAAAGCAAAGAGAAGAGGAGAAAGGCACATACAGCTGCTGACTTTGATAAAAGTGATGACTAGATTAGCACAGAAGAAGGAGGTCCAACAGTTACAGGCCAAAAGAACAAATAAATCTGCAAAGAAAAAAGTGAAAACGAAGGAGTACATGTGGAGAAAGGCAGAATTTGACCCTCCAGATGTTCCATTTATTGAGAGTGCTGATGAAGGCATCGAAGAAAGGTGTGAGTTTACACCTTACATGTATTTCAAACTGTTTGTCATTGACGACATGATACAGCTGGTTGCAGATCAAACAAACCTTTTCAGTGTGCAGAAGGAAGGGAAATCAGTCAACAAAAATGTCAAAGAAATTGAGCAGGTTCTTGGCATGTACATGTTCATGGGTTTGGTACAGATGCCCAATGTAAGAGCCTATTGGGAAATGGAAACAAAGTACCCCAAAGTTGCTGATGTGATGTCACGTGATCGATTTGAGAAATTGCTGACACTGCTGCACTTTCAAGACAACCTCAGTGTGTCTGAAGATGCAAAGGATAAATTGTGGAAACTGAAGCCATGGCTCGAAAAGCTACGGGAACAATGCCTTTGTATCCCTCCTGAAGAACATCATGCGGTTGATGAGATAATGATTCCATTTAAGGGAAAATCTCATGTGAAAGTCTACATGCCAGCAAAACCCCACAAATGGGGATTCAAAATGTGGGGACGTGCAGGACAGAGTGGTTTCCTGTATGACTTTGATGTTTGTCAAGGGGCAGCAGATCCAGACAAGGAAAGGTCTGAGGTTGGTGTGAGTGGAGATGTTGTTCTCAAATTGACATCAACCCTTCCTGCAGGGAAGAACCACAAAGTGTTTGCGGACAACTACTTTACATCACTCCCACTGTTGGAACACCTGCGGCAGAGAGGGATATACTACCTTGGCACCATCAGGATGAACAGGGTACCCAACTGCAGCATGAAGGATGAAAAAGACCTGAGGAAACAGGGAAGAGGGTCCATGGATTACAGAGTCAACCAAAACAATGTGATAGTTGTAAGGTGGTGTGACAACAAACCCGTCAACCTGGTGTCCTCTTTTGTTGGCATCACTCCCCAAGACCACGTGAAACGCTGGGATCGGAAGACCAAAAAATATGTCATGGTTCCCAGACCATCCATCGTGGAAACCTATAACAGGTTCATGGGGGGTGTTGATCTTATGGATATGCTGTCTGCCCTGTACAAATACAGCTTCATAACCAGAAGATGGTACTTGTATATCTGGTGGCATAGTGTCACAGTGGCACTCATCAATGCTTGGTCCCTGTACCGAAGAGACCTGAAGGCACTGGACCTAGAGAAAAACGCCATGCCTCTGAGAAGATTTCAGGCATCAGTTGGCTTTTCCCTGGTAAGCGCAGGAAAAGCAAAAGTCAGGGTTGGCAGACCACTCTCCTCTTCACCAGTATCCTCTCCACCACACTCCTCACCAGCACAATCACCAACACCACCACCACCACAGAGGAGGTGGCGATCGACCAGTGTGCCTCCGGATGTGAGGAGAGATATGGTCAACCACTTCCCATCCTGGGAAAAGCGACAAAGGTGCAAGCACTGCACAGGACACTTTTCCCATGTGCGCTGTGGAAAATGCTATGTCCATCTCTGCCTGAACAAGGACAGGAACTGTTTCCATGATTACCACATGGCATAATAAAAGAAAAAGTCACTGGCAACAGTCACAGTTTTAAAAAATGAAGAGGCTGATGTTCTTGTTATCGCCTTAACTGCTGTTTTCATGCTTACTACTGTTAATAATACAAGAAAAAGTTACTGGAAAAGGTAGCAGTTTGAAAAAATAAGAGGCCAATGTTCTTGTTGAATAGCCTCATAATAAAAGAGAAAAGAAGAAAGAGGCCTAAAGAGCCTGATGTTCTTGCTGTATCGCCAGAACTGCATGTAATGCCCAATGTATCATTTACGATACAAATGGAAAAACCTATATGCAAATAATTTTTTGTATTTTTTATTTTCAAATTTTGTGAAAGGGCCAAATAAAGGTTCCAGATTCAAGAAATCAGAATTTTATGTCCATTATTTCTGGGGTCAGGCATTATAGGGTTAATAACATCCAGAGAAACAGCAAGTACATCATTGAAACAACTAATATTAGTATCAGGTGGGCAATAGATACCTCCAATTATAATGTTTTTCCCACCAAAATGAGTACAAAAAGGTATTTCCAAGAATACAGATTCAACATCAATTCCATCAGAGTTTAAAGTGAGATCCTTCCTTAATATAAACTGAAAATTATTATGCACAAAAACAGATACTCCCCCTCCCAACTTGTCCTTTCTACATGAGTGGACAGAATTGTATTGAGACATGTTGTAAATATGTGCTATTTCATCAGTGAGCCATGTTTCTGATAAGGCAATAACAGAGAATTTGTGATTAAAGGCTGACATGAAGTGGGTTAATTGATCCTACTTCTTAGGTAAACTTTGTATGTTTAAATGAAATGTAGAGAAAATGTCAGACTTCAGAATCAGAATCAGAATCAGAATACTTTATTGATCCCCGTGGGAAAATAAAAAAGTATTCTGATTCTGATTCTGACTTCTTTGATAAATTGTCAATAAAACTACAAAACTCATTTTCATTGTAATAATTACAGGAGTGGAGCTCACAGTTTGCGTAATTGAAAAAGTTTGCATCTGGGTCATGTAAGTCCATATTGTCCATGTATTTACGTATGGGTTGAAAATCTGATTGACATAGATAGGTTCAACATCTGAATTCCTTTAATCTGTTTTGTTGTGTTCTGAGTCATTCATATGTGGAGGCGTGTGATAGTCAGTGGGTACAGGAGAGGCCTACAAGGGATTATGGACCTGCTCCTTGGGCTTGTCTATCGCTCCTCGGTCGTTGGGAGGCAGGGTAGACAATAAGTTTATCATACCTCAGGAATGTTATGTCCCCTCTCTCTCGTGCGGCCTTCATGGCTGGGATGAGTTCTTTACGTTTTTGGCGGACAGCATCTGAGTAATCCTCGATGTACACATTCGCTCCTTTTAAATCCTTTGCTTTTTCCATGACCTTAACTTTGTCTTTAAATCTGGAGAATTTTGCAACAATCAGCCTGGTTCTCCCTCCGGTGGACCGCCCGGTCCGATGGACCAGTTCCATCTCAATCCCAGTGATTTTGAGCTTATCAGCTTATTTTTGTCATTTAATTAATTTATTCAACGATTGCTGGACATGATTTCCTCATCTAGAATAGAACTCCCATTCTATTCTTGATCTAATTTATGTTATTGCGTTTTATCTAACAACTCGTTTACCATTTATTCTTTTTTTTGTTTATTTAATTTTTTTTATTTTGCTCATTTGGAATCACATAGTATTAAATCAATGGTTTACACAGTCAACATTATTTAGATCTTTACAAAGTGATCCATCTTTTCAGCTTTTTCCAGTAAATAAAGAAAGAGAGAAAAAAAAATAAACATGTAAAATAAACAAGGGGCATTTCGAGGAAATATACAGTTTCCATTTTTCCCGAAGTTTTTTCAAATTTAGTTTTCTGAAGCCTTATGGAGAGTGATTCTTTCCATTACAAATATTTCATATATAACATCATACCAGTCTTCCAGTGATGGGGTGTCTGGTTTAAGCCATTTTTTCTAGCAGCTACACTCAGTATTCCAAATAAATAGTTTGTTTTAATGTTCAGAGATACTGAATGTAGTAGTCCAAAAAGGAGTTTGTCCCAATTAAAAGAATTTTTTGTCCCAAATTCAGTCACTAATTTCATATAAATCTTATGCTAAAAAGTATTTACTTTAAGACAGGCCCCAAACAGATGGTAATGATTAGCTTTTTGGGAGCCACATTTCCTCCAGCAGCACCAATCCCAAAGAACTGGTGGGGATACTTCCTCATTAGGATTGGGCATGCTTTCAATTTGTAGGATTCTGATTCCATTTTCAATTCTGCTTATCGATTCCAGTTTTTAACGATTCTCGATTTCTGGAATGGCAGGGTCAAAACAGGACAGCTTATTTCACAGATTTTTTTTTTATTAGAAAAAACTTCACATTATATTTATATTCACATTGTTAGTTGACTTTAGTAGGCTAAACATTTTTTAATCTTCATTTACCGGATTCCGGATTCAGTCCACGAGGAGCTGCTGGCTGATGCTGGCTGGCTGTTCACGCAGGAGGAGGGGGCGGCGGAAGAAGAGCAAGGCTGACATAACTTGTTCAACACGGTGCAGTCGGTGATTTGAATGCCATGCACATTGTGAAGATGTTTTGCCATGTTGGTAGTACATCCTCCCTTGCAAGTAATAGTTGTGTCATATATGTTGCATCGTGCCACTGCGCCCTTTATCAAATTAAAATGAAGCCACACTTTTGAGCAGTGTCTGCACTTCTCGTCCAAGATTTCGTAACCGGCAGATATGTCTGCCTGCTTCTTCTTCCGGTTATTCTTTGTTGATTGTTTTACTATTGGAGTGGCGGAGTGATACAAATACCGGCAAATGAAACTTGTGCGGGTGAAATTTGTTTAGGAACCGGAAAGCAGAATCAAAAATAACATGTCTTAAGGATTCCTTTGGAACCGTAAATTATGGAACCAGTTCTCAGTGTTTTCCCCAGGATTTTTTTCAGCAGCAGTACTGTTGTCCAAACACCCATGAGCCCACAAAGTGGGGACCCATATTTGCGTGCACCAGTGAAGGAATGATTTAAAAGTACCTTACAAAGGAGAGCTTGAGATAAGTTTATTCAAGTTCATGTAGTCAAGTGCATGTTAATTTACCATGAGCTTTGGACACCAGAAGGGCTCTGGAGGCCCAGATAGCTGTAGTTGTAATAAATGTCAAAGAATGCTTCAACACAGAAAATGACTGCGCACAATTTTAATTGAACGTAACTAGAAATAAACATATTTAACATATAAACATATTTAACAAAACAACTGTCTTAAAACTGACTCACTACTACACCACTACACCAATACTACACTACACCGCAGCAAAACTAAGTAACCTCAATGGCATAGGCTACATCCTATGATACTATTTCCAACAAATATAGTGGATGGGAAAAATTAAAAATTTCATCAAACTGTGGGAGAAAATCAGGGGAACTAAAACTCCAGGAGAACAGCAGGAGACAGGCAGGAAAATCAGAAGAGCTGGAAGGCGCAGGATGCAGATTTGACCTTTTTATAGGCTAGTGTATTTTCATTGTGTTTTCTTGAGAAATTCGCTCGTGACACGCTGAAAAATTAGACAGCGGCACGCTCTTTCTAGCATATGTATTTGTATTAGTGATGCGCGGATTGCAGTTATGTCCATGGACACCGCAGATAATCCAAGTTAGCCATTGTATAACAGAGATAATAGAGAGAGAGAGACAGACATTGGTGGTGTGGCCTCTGTTTTTTGCTTCTTTTGTCTAATTGTTACAACTCCTCCCAGCATGTGTTACAACCCACCCCGGTAGTGGGGTAGGTTGTAACAAAGGAACACCTTGTATTTGACATTAACTCACAAGGTATGTAATATTCTTGCAGGGGTTTGAATTGGTGCCATTTGTAGTAAACAAATATGGGTATTTTGTATAAAAGTTTGAGAACTGTAGTTCAAAAATTCAGTGAGTTACAGGTGCTGAAGCAAAGAGTGTTACAACCATACCCGGTCTCCCCTACCCTAGATAAATCTCTTTGAAACATAAAAAAATAGTCAAGCCTAGAATAGACAGAATGTGGGTGGGAAAAAAAGTATAGTCCCTCTTTGTTGGATTCAGTTCCCTCCATATATCTGAGAGTCCAAGCTCCCCCAACATTAATGTCTTTTGTAATTTTCTTATCACCTGAATAGGGTTTCGAAGTGTCCAGGGTCAAATGGAGTCTAACATTAAAGTCTCCCCCACAAATTAGGATACTCTGAGCCTACAAGGTTATTAATTAAAATATTTGTTTGTAAAATATTGAACGGAAATATTCAGAAACGTAGATATCCCCGGACCAGAACAAATCTCCCATCACTATCTTTCTTTTCATAAATGCATTCAAAGTTTAATTGACCAGAGATTGAAGTTGCTACCCCCCTCTTAGAACCCTGGCTATAAGACGAATATTGATTAAATTTCCATTTCTTAGGTTTTTCGTGTTCTAGTTCGGTTAAATTAGTCTCTTGCAGAAGAGCTATTTCTACTCCCTCCCTCTTCAATTTTGCCATAACTTTGCTCCTCTTGATAGGACTTCGGAGACCATTTACACTGTAGGTGATTACTTTAATTGACTTGTTACTTTGCACTGTGAGTCTTTGCATATACTTTAAGTCCCCGCAGGCCTTTAAAAGAATATCTTACACCCCTGTTGCTACGAGAAACAGTAGCACAAACATGAACATTAACCAATAACATGGTAACAAAGCAATGAACCCAAATAAGGGCTCGTTTATGGCCTTATGAGTCTGTTGGAATGTAAGTATAGAGGGAAAGTCTCTTCCTCCTGGCAATGGAAGAGGCCCCTCTTCAGCTTTTAAGCTGATGCATAGGTCCATAATGTCCAATAATAGGTATCCCAACCCTAAATCTATCTTCCACATGCCTTCAACATTATTTACCTGGTAAGTTTGGTATCATATTGGGAAATATGTCTAATCGTCAAATCTGTCTAATTATTCTCAGAATTGTTTAAAATTACTTTAAGTTGTAATGTAACTATATGTATTTCTGTCACAGCGAATGTACTTATCAAGTATCCTGATGCTGGAATGCCTGGAGCCGTTCCCTGAAGCTTCCCTGAGCTTGTATTTTCCTGGTTTCCCCGCTTTCCACTAAATCACTAAGTCAGCTGGTTGATGTGATCCAAAAGGGAAGTTGGACTTTTAACAACGTCACCGGAATCCCCCTCGCTGCCACGTCCACTGTTGCCTCCTCTGCCGAGCTGTAAATCACCATACCATCCTTGTAAAACACTCTAAGTCTGGCCGGGAACGGTGTCTGGAATCTTATGTTTCTTTCTTTGAATGCGGCTTTTGCTTCTGTATACTCCCTCCGCTTCCTCAGCAGCTCTGGTGCATAGTTGTGGTCTAAGTATACCTTTTTCCTTTGGAAATCGATTCCTTTCTTCTGCCGTGCTTTATTGAGCACATCCTCTTTCATCCTGTAGCTTGAGAACTTGACCACAATTGATCTTGGCGGGGCTTCGGTCGGAGGTTTGGGAGCAAGCGCCCGGTGCGCTCTCTCGATATTTAGTGCTGTAGAAGGGTAGCTCCAAGCCTTTCATTAGCAGCTCTTCCACGAAGGCAATCACAGATGTCATGGTTTTCTCAGCTCCTTCTTGTACCCCATATATCCTGACATTTTCGCATTGCGAACGCCCCTTCAGGTCAGTCAGTTTAGCCTCTGTTTGTACCTGAGATTTCACCATCTTCGACAAGACATCTTCCGATGATTGAATTTGGGTCTCAGCTGTATTGATGCATTCCTCTGCTTCTTCCATTCTTTTATTCATTTTATTAATATCTTCTCTTATGCCGTTTAGTTGCTGGCTAGAGTCCTTTCTGAATTCTCCTAACGCTTTTAAGATAAAGCCCAGGTTAGCATCGCAGGTCGACTCTGAGTCAGTTTCCAGCTGTGTGTCATTTTCCATGATTCTACTAGCTTGTGACAGTTGACCTTCCTCTTCTTCTTCATCGTATTGTGTACTTTGTGCGAGACTTTTCTTCCCTTTTTCTTTCCCTTTTTTGTTTGCGCACTGTATCTACAATTGCCATAGCGCCTCTCAGAAAAAAGTTAAATCAAGCTACTTTTAGTTTTTTATGGCCGGTCATTAAAGCTGCTGTTACAGAAGAAAACCTCTGGAAGAGCCTGGCTGTAAGTGGTTATCAAAATTATTGCAAAATACTTTGTATTAAGTGTGCACAATGCTATATGTGAATGAACCTGCAGTGATACTGACACTGCTATGATACTACTATGTAAAATGAAGAATGTGAAACTGATG